>JAJMSM010000086.1:0-45185 GCA_030578475.1 Hyphopichia wangnamkhiaoensis
CATCCCCCCAATCTAAGACCCCCTAAGACCCCCTTTTTTTATATATATTTTACGACTTTAAATAAGACCCTCTCACATTATCTAGTATATATGTGTTTAATTTTTACCCGTTATAAAATCAATTCTTGTGTTTACTTGTAGCGTAGTTTTTTTTATATGGAATAGTCACCAAGGCTTGATGCGAATTTTTGAAGATCCTAAGACTTCATACAAAAAAAAAAAAGAGAACAGCCCGGGAAAAAAACAGCGATTGTTGTTTGGGTTTAAGAATTTTCAGGGTCGACACTTCATACATCGTTGTCATAAGTCACCTCTAATCAGCATGTTCGAGGCTGTATACATAGCAGATAGCAAGAATACTCTTGTATTCGAATATCTATTATCATTGTCGTCGCCTCATTTCAAGTCCTTGAAGAATATAATCAAGTTGAAACAGCATGATATACCATCTAGCTCAAATGGCGATCAATCGTCTGATTCAGACATTCCATTGCCATTGATTGAGATTGACCAGGAGTTCTTTGTGTGTTCTCACAGGACATCGAGTCTAATAATCTATGTTTTGTGTTCCAAGCCAGACCAATCACATTCTAACCCCATTCTACCCTTTGTATTTATTAATCGATTAATTGAGGTTATGGAAGACTATTTTGGTACTCCGTTAGCAGTGACCAAAATAGATGCCAATAATGATACTTTGACTCTTCTCATAAATGATATGATTGATGATGGAATACCGCATGTTACTGATTTCAATAAATTAAGAGATTTAATTCCGTTCAAAAGTTTGTTATCCAAATTTCTTAGTTCTGGTAATGATTTGGCAACAGCGGCATCCAAGAATTCGATTACTTCAATTACTCATAACACTAGAGGTGCTGTACCAATACTGTCTTCCGATATAGATGCCATTCCATGGAGAAGAAGTAATGTCAAATACACCAACAATGAAATGTACGTTGACGTGGTTGAAACGATTAACGTAATTTTAAAACCCATTAAAAAGCATGCAGATCAAACCAATGATTTGTTATCTACCAAGAAGTATGATTCAGCATTTTATTCCACTTCATCTTTCAGTGGTGGCTCGCAAACCAAATTAACGCCCATAGTGGGTCATATAAATGGACAAATAAATTTTCTTTCACACCTAACGGGAATTCCTTATTTACAAATGCTTTTAAATGTGAGAGGTTTACAATTAGAATTACCGCAATTCCATCCTTGTATTAAACTTGAAAGATGGTTTGACCAAGAAGGGAATTTATCATTCATCCCACCAGATGGGAACTCGACGTTAATGACGTATCAAGTTGATTTTGAAAATTTTGATAAAAAAACACAACAAGAAATGTTAGGATTATTAGACATTGATTATCAATATGATTTAGGACCTAATCAAAATGAATTCGAATTAAGAGTAATAGCCAAAAATCACAAGTCGGTGTCAAAATTAGAAAATGTCACAATAGAAATTAATACCTATAAATCATCGAATAGTGGTGGTGATACCACAAATGACCGTGAATCTGCTAGTGTTAATGGATTTGGAGACAAAGATGCCCTGAATGATGATAAAAGTGGGGTGATAAATATAAAAGCTAGCCGTATTACTCATGGGGATTTCCAGTATAAAGGAAATGGCCGAGGCGAGTGGAATTTACGAAATTTAGTGAATGGGGTTCTGCCAATACTCCGTGGCTCTATCATTACTCCAGTTTCGGAAGAATACTTGAACAATTCATCTTCAACTTCGTCTTTACATGAAAATGCCAATCTCATAGATGTAGACACCTTCTCAAACAGCAATAACAACAACCAGAATCATACCATCACCAACAATAATACTAATAACGTTCCGGCCAAACGACCCATCAGACCAGTTTTCTTGAAAATCTCGTACACTAATAAAGGCTGTGTCCCTAGTGGTCTCAAGGTGGATAGTTTGAAAATCCTAAGTGCTAAAGGATTGGGAGAAACAGTTAAACCTTATAAAGGTGTCAAATACATAACCAAGACCGGTGATTACATTGTTCGTACATGAATAGCAATGTGTATTGTTAAAGATTCGTGAAAATGAAAATGCTACATATATAGAGTATACAATTATAATAATGTAAACATATCTTGAGAACGACCATTTGCAGACAACGTACATAGTAGAAGTGAAAAGACGATTGACAATAAAAAAGAAAAGTAAAGTAGAAGAAAAGAAAAAGCAAAGGTGATCGACAGGAGTTGGGGAAGATTACAGGAAAAATACTAGTTATTGTGTTGTAACAAAGCAGCCAGGGCTTCGTTTTGATTGGGGTCGCTAGTTCGTCCTAAGGTTTGATGTGTTAATAGCTGATTCAAGTCATTGAGGTGATCAAAGATAAGATAAGGGAAGGGAGCAAAGAAATAAACAAGAAGAAGATCAAAAATAAGTTCTTCCAGTTAACGAACAAGATACCGGGAGAGCCAGTCAATGATCAGAAAACAAGCAAACTAAAAATTATACAAACTATGATTAATCTGATTTCTTACTTTTTTTCAATTTCTCCTTTTGGGCGTTCTTGATCAAAACGTTACCGATGAATGAACCAACACCCAAACCAGCTAACAACAAGAGTAAGAATGGTAATTTGATGGCATAATCTCTGGGCAAGAAGAAGTATTGTATGAAATTGTTTTCATCCACAAATGGCAAAACAAACACCCAGATGGTGTAGTAGGAAAAAACTGCTGTAGCAATTGCAAGCATAGTAAGACCAATTAATTTGTCACAAGCCTGGACTCAAATCTGGTGCCAGTCCCCAACCAGGAACCACAACCAGTGCGTGTGTTAGTCATTATGAACTGTCTAAGAAACAAACAGCCGAAGAAGCTGAAAAGCAAGACATGCATACCATTTTTTTAGAATAGATAGGTGTGTTGTAGGGTCAAGACTGGAGTTTTACGAAACACGGTTGACCTTTAAACGTTTGAAAAAAAAAAAAAAAAAAACAGAGTAAATAAAGCGGTTTTTTTTCTACGTGTCGCTTCTGGTGATGTTTTTTTTCATTTTGTTAGCTACTTTCGATTTTTGACTTTTGTATGGAAGATCACGTGCCCCCGCTTTTTTGAGCCAAAACAAAAAAAAAAAGAAAAAACCGTCCTGGATGATTCAATTCCTTATATTTTTCTTGTGGTTAAAATTTTCTATCGTTAAACGCTGACCTTCGAAGTAATAATCGTGCCTAACGTTGCAAACAGTCAAGCATGTTTAATAAATTGAAACTGAGAAAAGCGCCTCTTTCACTCAGCTCTGTGTCCAATGTGATTAAGACGGCGGGAGTTTCTGATCTTTCACCTGCTGACATCAATCCGAAACATATCAATGTCAATACAGTCAATCAATTGGGGCTTCCCAAGAACTCGATTGTGGCTATTGCGTATGATCCAGTCCAGTCGTTGATGGCAGTGGCCACCACCGACAACCAGGTTCGAGTTTATGGTCAAAATATGGTTGAAGTTGTGTTTGAGTTCAAATCCGCTACTCCCATTACTCAACTTCGATTCATCAAGGGGGTTTACTTGGTTTGTGTACAGCCCGTTTCTGGTAATATCATAATCTTGTCCTTGCATTCAAAGCAGATTCTCTCGACCTATCTGCCTCCAGGTCATATCAATGCTATTGAATCAGATCCTTCCCTCGATTTCTTAATCATTGGTTTAACCAATGGTCTGTTGCTTGTCTATGACGTGGACCGTTTTGCCCTAACTCCCTTCAGAATCGACAACTTGCAGAAAGCCATCTTGCCTAAACACAAGATGTCTGCTGTGTTGAATATTGAATGGAATCCAAGAGATATTGGTACCATTTTAGTCACCTACTCTCATTGTGCAGTGTTATACTCCTTCACTACTGGCTCGATCCAGTCGGCCTTTGTTTATCGCTTGAACAAAGGGGATAAAGGTTATGATTACTCCAGTTTTGTTGCCAATGGAGGGAAGAAAAAAATCTTTGGCTCCTCAAAAGAGGTCATACCTGAAGTTATTGAAGCACATTTCCATCCTAATGGTCTTCATGTTTTAACCGTGCATAAGGATAATACTTTGGCATTCTGGGATGCTAATGACGAGACTCTTTTGGAAGCAAGAACGGTCTTGGAAACCGGATTACATAAGCCGGCCCAAGTGCCTCTTGAACCCCCTGTAAATGGATTTGCGTCCATTTCCAACGTCCGTTGGATTGCTGGTGAAGACCCGGAAATCACCCAGCTTGTTATTAGTGGTGGAGACTGCACCCGTGGTAATATTTTAAGTGTGTTGGATTTCGGTTATACATTGAAATATTCAATCACCTCTCATGAAAAACAAGGTGAATTTTATGCTCTCCCTCAAAATGGTCAACGTATTATTCCAGTTACATTTTATGATCATGATGATCCTGATGCTCAAGGTGAATTCATTGAAAAAATCATCCCCGTTTGTGGTGACGCTCAGCCTTACTATAATGGTTGCCACAACCCAAGCTATTTAATCTTATTAAGTAACATTGGTTCCTTGTACATTATTCAATACTCCGCTTTCAGTGCTGCTCAAACTGGTAATACCGATTTGGGTCGCTTGATTCTTCCTCCTTCACTCACATTTGTTCACCCTCCTGTCATTTTCTCTTCGGTGGAACTGGTGAAGCGGGTTAACTGGTTTGGAATTGTATCTTCAAGAACAGGTGCTAGTTCCAAACTGAAATTATTATTGCTCGGTGGCGCAGCTACAAGTCATAAAACTCTTGCTAAACCTATGGGATATGATGATAACTTGAGAAGCATTTTGATAACGGGTCATGAAAATGGCCAGATTAGAATGTTGGATATCTCGAGAGGTGAACATCAAGAGCCTGAAAGTATTTTGCAAATAAGTTTCAAAGAAACCTTGTATGATAATGGTGATCCAAAATCTTTGAAAATTGTGGAAGTTTCATGCGGTTTTGAAAGTAGGGAAATGCTTGTTGGTTTAGCCAATGGTCAAGTTGTCATTTGTAAATTTGGTAAGGTACCTACCCAGGGTCAATCCGCAGCAAGTGGCCAAGATTATCGTGATTGTCCTACTCAGCATAGCAATGGTGATGCCAAAATTATCAATATTAAACATAGAATTCTGGGCTCGTTTGCTTCTTCTTCTACATTTTTACCTCTTCATATATTGCAATTAGATGGTCAAGACGAAATATCCTGTTTGAAAATGAGTAACATCGGATTTGCTGCCATTGCCTATAAATCAGGTAAATTGGTGGTCTGTGATGTTACCAGAGGTCCTGCAGTTATCTTTAACGAAGAGGCTATTGGTAAATATGTATCCACTGCTGCAGCAGGAGGTGTTGTCCATGTGACTACTATGGAATTCGCAATTATGGAATATGGACAAGATGGATATTCCTCCATTATATTAATGGTTGGTACGAATGGTGGTGGTAACTTGATACTCTTCAAGATTGTCCCTCAAGGTAATGGTGGATTCGGGGTTGAGTTTAAAGACAAAACGGTCAACCTTAATTATAGAATGTTGGGTAATGAAGATCCACTTACGTCTAAGTTGGACCAACTCATTCCTTTGAATTCAAATACAGGTGAATCCACGGTTGCTTCACTTGATACTTTCCAGAGATTAGCTACTGGTCTCGTCATTCCTGGATTCATCATAACTGGATCAAACAGAGATATTAGAATCTTGAAATTACCAAAGGCAAAACTTTCTCATAAAGTTATTGACGATCATTGTTTGAGATGTGGGATTATTAGAGTTCGTGATAAAGGAATTGTGTTGGCGACTCTTCTTAAGACCGGTTTCATCAAATTTTCATCTTTACCTTCGTTGTCTGATATAACTGATGTCAAGCTCCCCAAAGAAGTTTACGGTCGTATCAAGGAAGGATTAGAGTCAGGTGCTGCCTATAAATCAAATATTTTGTCCACTGGTGAATTATTCGTTAACCTTAGTGACACAGAGCTTGTAAGCGTGGCAGCTTCTCATAACGATAGTAAGCTTAGGGGATTACATAAGGATGAAACCTCAACTGATTTATTATTTAATGAGAATGCTATTATTCCACCACGTCCGGCCGTGAGCGCAATGCAATGGGCAAAAGGTTTCAGTAAGTATACCAGTACTGAAGATTTGGCCTTTTTGCTTGCTGGGCCTAATAGAAAACCAGCTAAACATCCTGAAAGTAGATTGGCTCATAATATAAGCCCCGAGGCTAATCCCCAGCTGTCCTACGGTTTCAGTGCAGGCGGTGGACAACCAGATCCTAAGGACCGTGGTTATAAAGAACCCGTTAGAAGAGCAACTGGGTCTTCGAACCCATATGCTGTACCCACTGGAGGAAGTTTTATGAAATCCATTCAGACTGGTATTGAGTCAGTAGAAGAGTCCGTTAATGGGTACGCTTCTAACATGAGTGAGGCTATGACTGAAGGACTCGATAACCAGAAAAAATCGGTGTATAGTGCAGCGGTGAAAAGCAAATTCGGCTTCTAATGAACATTTTAATGAATACCATAAAAGTTTTAAAGTATGTTTAGAGTTTTTTCAATGTCAATATATATACTAATATAAAATCGTCAGTGCCGGTCGTAAGTGTAGTTATAACCAACAAAGCTTGTTCTTGTGTGGTTTGCACAAAGATATTTCATTCTATAATATGTTTCATGTTGCTTGATACCATTTGAGTTAGTATGGGTCTATAATTATTTCAGGCATATGGTCAGAGTCTTTCACATACAAATCGTGGACAGAACTTAATACACTCGTCAGTTACAATGTGGACGTAGTAACAGCCACACTGATCGAAATCGTCAATACATTGCTTGTATTTCTTCCGGGCTAAAACATGACAGTGTCTATAACTGGAAGTTTCCTAAAATATCATCATGGTTAGTTTTAGTTCTGATCACGCTTTGGCGAGTATTTCACCTACACACAACGGCCCAAGGTCGAGAAACGTTTCTGCCGTTAAGGCTGCCACGAAACAAACCAAGTTAAGTGGGTAAATAAGATATGCCTTCATCATGGTTGCAAAATTAGTTACCTCCAAGCTTTACATCAATATCTCATTTTGGTCCCATTTCTTTCTGTGCAAGCATTTCTTTTCAAATGCCACAAACACCAACAAGTTTCCTTCCCCCCAACACTCGCAATAACTTAAATGATCCCAAAATGTTGTTGAATCGTGAATCAGCCTCTACGAACAATCGTTGGTACATTTATAACACTAAATAGTATGTGTGTAATAAACACGATGTCATCCGGGTAACCATTTCAGCACATGACTCACGTATTCAAAAAATGAGTACATTTCGAAGTTAAGCGCAGCGATTCCGGCCCCCTTGTTCCCAAAAGGGTAATGGGATAAAAATTTTTCACTTTAGCGCGGTGGGCAATCAGTTTTTCACGAGTGGACCATGAAAGATTATAAAAGGGTGAAAAATTATAAAAGGGTGATAATGTGCGCCCATTTTTTTTACAATGATTCAGTTTCTTTTCCTCCTCTTTTAATCCATCAATCATCAATATTATTATTCACAATTTCGATTGAATAATTCTTATACACGCACAATCATATATATATCAACATGTCTAAAGGTAAAGTTTGTTTGGCATACTCTGGTGGTTTAGATACTTCTGTTATCTTAGCTTGGTTATTGGAACAAGGTTATGAAGTTATTGCCTTTTTAGCCAACATTGGTCAAGAAGAAGATTTCGAAGCTGCTGAAAAGAAGGCCTTGGCTATTGGTGCCACCAAGTTTGTCGTTGTTGACGTCAGAAAAGAATTTGTTGAACAAGTTTGTTTCCCAGCCATTCAATCCAATGCTGTTTACGAAAATGTTTACTTGTTGGGTACTTCTTTAGCTAGGCCTGTCATTGCTCAAGCTCAAATCAAGGTTGCTGAAGACCATGGTTGTTTCGCCGTCTCTCACGGTTGTACTGGTAAAGGTAATGATCAAGTCAGATTCGAATTATCTTTCTATGCTCTTAAACCAGATGTGGTTGTTATTGCTCCATGGAGAGACCCAGAATTCTTCAACAGATTTGCCGGAAGAAATGATTTGTTGGAATATGCTGCTTCCAAAAATATCCCTGTTGCTCAAACCAAGGCTAAGCCATGGTCCACCGATGAAAACTTGGCTCACATTTCTTTCGAAGCTGGTATCTTGGAAAACCCAGATACCACTCCTCCAAAAGATATGTGGAAATTAACCGTTGATCCAACTGATGCCCCTGACACTCCTGAAGACTTCTCTGTTGTCTTCGAAAAAGGTTTACCAGTTAAGTTGGTCATCGACGGTGGTAAGAAGACTATCACCGATCCAGTTGACTTATTCCTCGAAGCAAATGCTTTAGCTAGAAGAAATGGTGTCGGTAGAATTGACATTGTCGAAAACAGATTCATCGGTATCAAATCCAGAGGATGTTACGAAACCCCAGGTTTAACAATCTTGAGATCTACCCATGTCGATCTTGAAGGTTTAACTTTGGATCGTGAAGTTAGAGCCATTAGAGATCAATTTGTTACTCCAACTTACTCTAAATTATTATACAATGGTATGTACTTCACTCCTGAATGTGAATACGTCAGATCCATGATTCCTCCATCCCAGAAAACCGTCAATGGTGTTGTTAGAGCCAGAGCTTACAAAGGTTCGTTGAGTATCTTGGGTAGATCCTCTGATACTGAAAAATTATATGATGAAACCGAATCTTCAATGGATGAATTAACCGGTTTCTCTCCTGAAGACACTTCTGGTTTCATCGCTGTTCAAGCCATTAGAATTAAGAAATATGGTGAAGCTGCTAGAGAAAAAGGCCAAAAATTGGATTTGTAATTTTAGACTAATGATAGATTAACTGCAACGCTAACATAAAAAAAAAAAACCCCTATAAAATAAAACAAAAAAAAATAAAAACAACAAAACTTTAATAATTATTTAATGAAATACATATATTTAATCTGGATTAAAAATTGAGTATTAACATTATTTGTATATATATATATATATATTCTCAATACATATATGAAATAGAAAAAAAAAAAAAAATGCTTTAATTAAGAGATCAGGATGCAAAGGATTCTATTCCATTTTTTCCTCATCATCCAGATCAAGGATAAGGTCATCTTCGACGTCATATTTTTCACCAACAAGACGCTTGACTGTAATTACAAGTTGATCAAGTCTTTTGTAAATCAAATGAGATAAAAGCAATGTGACAATATTCAACTGACCGTCGGAACTAAATAATTTATCGAAATCTAAGTTAGCAAGAATAGACTTACTCCCTGAGTCCGATCCATTAAAATTGTTTTCAGTTGTATAAAATCGTTCACTTAATGAAACTTTAGTGATACCCCATTGAACTCGTAAAATATCTAAATGTTTTAAGGAAATATTTGCCTGAGTAACTTTGGGTAAAGCGCTTTTGGATCTCAAAGACTCCGATGTCATATGAATAACTGAAAATATATCAGCAGTCAAATCAGAATTGGACCAACCGGCCCTTCCAATGATGTTTTTCATCCATGCCTCGGGATCATTAACCTCGTTAACTATTGAAAAGAGCAAGAAGTACAACTGAACAATGTCATTGATTAAGGCGTGAAGTCTCGCATATCTTTCTTGGGGCCATACACCATCAATTGGCACTTCGTGCTTGATGGGTTTCATAAGTGCTGCGACTTTTGCCAATGTTAATAAAATTTGTCTAAACTTTTGTACCATGACATCATGACGTCGAGCTATATGGATATCAGGATTATTCATTCTTTGTATAGCAAACTTTGTCACATTACAATGAAGATGGCCACTGCTTTCAAGCGCATTGGCAAGTGATCTTCTTACAGCAGCCTTACTACTGTTAACCCTAGGAAAAATGGTTGCTAAAAATGCCATGCAAAGACCAATACAGACACTTACGAAACGGGTGATAGCAGGACGTAACCCATGACCAATGTTGGCCAGCTGACTGTAAGTATCAACCCAACTAGTACCCAATGTTAAGACAGGAGTAATTGCAATCATGATAGCTGGAACTGCAGTTAGATGAACAGCAAAGTGCCTGTAGTAACAAATTAAGTAGTAGGCAACAGCAGTAACGGCGGCATAGCCATAATAGTTACCATTTCCTTTACCAGTTGAAATGTACCAGCATACTAACCCCAACAATGTACCTATAAATGAATACACCAATTTGCAAAAAAACACATAAACTGTTTCAGCCGAGTATTCAGACGTTGAAACACCACAAACTATAGGAAGCCAAATCAATCTGTGGCTGAAGTACCATGATGCTGTGCTTCTGCAATAATAAGGGATAGAACAAATAGTAACAAGCCCTCCAACTCTAATCCAGAACCACAAATGTTCATTTAATAAATATTCATTATAAAAATGAAGCAACATACTACCAAGCTTCAAGAACCGATTGGTAGGCGGCAAAGCATCAGGGTTCCTTGCTTTCACCTGCAGATCTAGGTATCTCCGTGATGAAGCCGTTGGATCTTCATTTTCGAGATTCTTCTCAAAAGCAGCGGGACTCGGATGGACAGATTTTGTAAAATAATGAATAAAAACAGGTGTGGGCCTTTTTTCGTCTATTTCCAAAAACAACTCGATAATTTTGAGAAATTCTTTGCTTTGTTCATTAGCAATGTGGAAGAGAAGTGAAGATTGACTTATGAAACTAAGTACGGTTTCTTCATTGATTTGAGCCGCTTTCATAATATCAGCCCTGTGTCTTTCATTATTTTGGGTTTTTGCTAACTCATCAATCAACTTCTGTCTCGCTGCCATAAGAAGTTCATGCTGTTCCTTTTGTTTAGCCTGGTGTTTCTTAAAAAGTTTCGGAATAAAATAACTATAGGTTCTAAATTCATTTGCAGCCGCGAGCCAGTCAGCACAAGCATCGAATACTTCATTTATGGTATCTAACAATGGTGTGAAAGTATCTCTTATACTTCTAGCAATTTCGTCCAAATCAACCACAGTAACACGCTCACTAGGGTCTTGAGATTCGAATTTATGTTTCAATTCAATATTTCTCTTCTTACTTTCGAACTTCCCCACCTCCCGATATGATTCTCGCAACGTTGACAATAATTTACTGTTACCAGTAGCATAAGAAATGCTAATTGACGTACTTCTCCTGCTCAATTTTGTAAAAATATTGGATGCCACATCCTTTCTTTCTGCTAACAACTGATAAAAGTATTCATAACCAGCGGTAATACTGATAAGATTTTTCAAAAGGGACCGAAACTCACCAGAATCACCTGAGTCCAATCTACTAATGGCTGGTTCGAATTTAGCTGTTCTAACAAATAAATCAAGTGCGGGAACTTTAACTCTTAATGCCGTAATATCTTTTGAAAACTGGTAAAAATTATCAAAATTTGGTTCCGAAGGTTTAATTGATTTAAGGAATCGAGTATTGGATTTATTTATACGTCCAAGTCCTCTCATTATAGCACCTGTACCTTTAAAGTACCGATACCCAGATGTAAAGGGAAATATGACACACCCAATGACAATTCTAAGTGCAAAGGCTATCCCCATTGGCTTCACAACCACAAGTCCTATCGTCTTAGGATCAAATACGGGCGTGAACACATTATATGAACACTGGATAATATGTAAAATCACGGCAGTTACGAAGGGTAAACGCATTATGGGGTGAATTTTTTCCGACAACCCAAATACCGTCATCCCGGTTATCAAGGAAAGAATCCATATGACAGTACACCTTGTTTCCAAATAGCGGCCAGAGTAGACTACTCTTGAAAAACATTCACTTGCATTTTCCACAGTACAAATACCTTCCAGGATTAATTCTTGAGTGAGCAGTTCTGTGGTGGGCCAACCCCTGATTCTGGTGGTGATTGCCATGGAAACAATGGCGAATACCCAGGCCCATACCATATAAATTGAGCACAATACACTAACCATGATATTGAGGATAACCAGCTGACCACCTGGAGCCACTATGAAACCCATAATCTGCATGATATAGGCAGCTCCACCCATCCAGTGACTGACACGAGGTACAATGGAAAGAATCACCGTCACCCACACGTGCAACCAAGTTGGAAACACGATTCGGAATGATTCGAGGTCAAGGTGTTGTAGGATATAGTTGGGTTTGAATAAGTCGACATAGGTACGCCATTTGGGCACCTTTTTCGCAACTGCTTCTAGGTCATCCGGTGACCTTATGTCGGAGTCCTTGTACACATTATAGTATTCCGGTTGCTGTTCCTGTTCCTGATGCTGCAGGTAGTGTTGATACTGCAGTTGTTGATGATTATACGGTTGACTTTCGTTCGGATCCAATGGGTCGTCTGAATCAACGGGGTCAATATTTTGTTTCTGCTCCTTCCCCGCATCTGGGGCGTACCCTTGAGGGTATTCCACCGGGGACCCTGAATCCGCAGTCGAGGACGAATGCAAGCTGTGCGCAGCAGAATAAGAGGGCATCAGGGAGGTTTGTATTTTTCATAAAAGGGCAAAAAGAAAGGCCTTTCAAAAATCAGAGAGCAAATTGCATAGTTAAAATAACAACAAATAAAGGGGGGGTTGCGTATTTATATGTCAAATTAGTAAAAAATCGCTTACGCATCTGCATTGATGGGCTTTACTATTGTTATTATTTCAGAAGCTTTCAACTTCCTCTTTTCATTGCCGTTTTTTGTTTCTTTTCTTTCTTTTTTTTTTTTTTTTTAGTTTTTGCTCCCTTTTTTACTTATTTTTTTTTTTGTTTTGTATGGACCGTACATCGGCACGAAAAATGACAGCTACCAGCCGATCTCAACATTCAGAACAAAAAAAGTGATTGTAGACACCCATTTAAACACACTAGTGATATTGTGGGTGTATAGGTAGCAAGGGGGAATTACTGGGATTGTCAGCGCAAAGTAGCACACCAGGCTGTGAGTTTCTGCAAATAGTCAGGAACGTTTCTGCCTATTCGGTCGACAGGAATGCTCCGCTTAGCTACCGGTGATGTTTTGCTCAATTCGTAATGGGCTGTGAGTTGGTCAATAAGCTTCTGTAAGATGTAACAAGGTTTGGGGCTGCAGTCGTTGTCGTTGCTGGTAATTTTATAGTCGATATTGCTAATGTTGTTGCTGCAGCTGCCAGCTTTATCGGATCGATGTTGAATAGAACCAACCTTCTTCTCAGATTCAGGGAAGGTAGTATTAATGGGTAAAGCCTCGTTCTTAATACTCGGTTCGGGCAGGAAGCATGCGATTTTCTTGCTGTCCTGCGAGCCTTGGATGTCTTGTATAAACTCCTGTTGATGATTGTAATAGTACCAACTAGTAAGCCATAAAACCTTGTTGAACATGGGGAACCGAAACTTGCTAGGAACATGAGTTTTTTTCTCAATCTCAGTGATCTTGAGGTGCATATCCAAACTGCTCAACAGGAGGTAATTACCACCTATGACTACCGAATCCTCCGGGGTA
Organism: Hyphopichia wangnamkhiaoensis; assembly: GCA_030578475.1. Lineage (NCBI taxonomy): Eukaryota > Fungi > Ascomycota > Pichiomycetes > Serinales > Debaryomycetaceae > Hyphopichia > Hyphopichia wangnamkhiaoensis. The sequence continues at coordinate 13,484 of JAJMSM010000086.1, forward strand.
TAGACAGCATGGATCCAGCCACTGGGTATTATGAACAAGTCTCCTTCGTGTAACGTCACTTTGAAACCGTGTGAAGGTTTTTTCAGTTTACCCTTGTAACTCTTGGTATATTCGCTAAACCAGGTGAAGTTCTGGTGGGGTTCAAGGCACCAGGCAGTGTATAAGTATAAGTTTTCTTCGGTGGGTGGGTACATCAAAAACGTCTTCAGGCCCTTGCAAACAGTATAGTAGACGCAGGTTCCCGAGAAATCGAGATGAAAATCGGTGTAGGACGACTTAACTGACATCAAGCAGTATTTTGTTACTTGGGGCCGTATCTGGTCGGTCCCGTAGTTCCAAACTTTATCGACCAAGTCCAAATCTCGAACCAAGCTGGGACGAGTGAAAGTTTTCCCCAATTCGTCAACCTGCGAAACTTCGAGGGAAATTACATTTCGTATCCGATCTCTACTTGTTGCATCTGTGTAGAAATACTCGGTCCATTTGGTCATATCCCATCCTGGATGAACTCCCTGCTGGGTAAGTACATCCATCACCTCGACCGGGGTATCCCCGCCCACTTTTTCTTTAATAAATTTAACCGTGATTTGATCTCGCGGGGCCGGAAATTTCATACCAGTACTTTCAAGATTTGCCTTAGGCACTAGAATCGGGTTGGGAAGCCCAGTAGATAATACAAACTCTTTCGTGAGCTGATCACTCTCAATGATATCTATGAAGGGGTTAAGTTTGGCAAATTCACTCGAATTGGCATCAGGCTCGAAATTGATAAAGTTGTTGACATGGGGATGGGCCGTCTTATCAACCGCAAAAGTTTCTCCCTCATTGAGTGCAACATAGTCAATCTGGATTCTGGCTCGCTTCAGCTTGCGTCTAAACACCGATTCCCCGTGTTTTATGGCACATTCGCTACAATGATACGAATGGATGTTATTTATCTCGGTACGCGTGAGTTTAACGCAGTATGTATGGAACCATCGTTGGCACACATCACATTGTATCCACGATTCAGTGTCGGCTGAAGTCAGCCCGCTCGACGGGCAACGTGGACAGGAATCTTTCGAGCTTACCATGGTATTCACAGTGTTCTTCGTGTTGGTCGTGGGGGACAATTGAGTTAGTTGAAGAGGTGTGTGCTGTTTATCGAATGATTTTTGCTTCAATTGATTTTTACAGTCTCTTTTCTTTCACGTTTTTTTTTGTCGCTTTTTTTTTTTTTTTATCAATTTTTAAAGCTTGACTCATTGCTAAAATCAGACCCTTATCGATTCAGACACATTTACACATACATACATATAGATATACATATTATATCATAAATAATTGCTGTCAGATATTCAGCTTTGAAGAAACATGTCGAGATTTATCAATCCCCAAGTTCATTTCCGTTTGGTAAGAAATGTTAGTCTGTGTCTTAGGTCGGTCCGTCCGGTGGGTTTACGACATCTTCATCAGTCTTCCAGAAGGTTAAATAGCTCTCTGGCTGGACTGACACAACCAGATCAACAAAAGGTTTTCCTAAAAGAGTATAAAATTCGATCCTCATTAGAAAGATTGATATACCACTATGCCCTGAAACCGCTACCCAAATTATCCATCAGGAACTTATACGAACAATCGAGAAGTTTATCAGAACCCTTCATATTACAAAATGCCCAGGAAACGGTGGAGGCATTGTTGGCTTACAACGCCAGAAGACTCAAAGAGTTTCGTAACTTGCCCTATTTGGTGATGTTGAATCCGTCCATTTCCGAATCCTATAACATGTACCTCAAATCAATGTCTTCACTTCTTAACGCCTCCTTGGATCCTCCAAATACCGTGGAAGAAAACACCCGATTTAAAAAGCAGGTTCTTGATGAATTTATCGATATCCACGCCGACACACTACCAAGTTTATCGAAAGGTTTCAATGAAGTCATCCACTTAATGTCGATTGATCAAATTAAGGCCTTTTTAGATACTCATTTAAAGGAAAGAATAAGTATGCGTCTTATTGTGCATCAACACATCTCGCTATCAGACTCCTTAAACAATCCAAAAGGTTATGAAAGGGGAGGTGACTTCAACGGAGTTATTAAGAACCTCAACATCCTGGAAATAATCAGGAAAAATACCGAATTGGTCAACGATATCTGTTTGATGAAGTATGATACTGCGGTTCAAATAGCCATAGATACTAATCTTTATCCAACCAGTTATTGGAGTAGACGTGATCCTCCCTTGCAACTCGATGAAAAGACAGGAGATGTGTTTTTCCCTTATATCGAGTATCATCTCGATTATATTTTCACGGAATTATTCAAGAACTCCTTCCGGTCCCATATCGAAAACAACGTACAAGACCCTGTTCAAATTACCGTATCTACTTCCCATTCTCCATCCTATCTCGAGATAAGGATTCGCGACAAGGGTAAAGGGATCCCTCCAAAGACTTTAAATCACATATTCGACTATTCCTTCTCTACCTATGAAAGCAATGAAGGTGAGGCTTACAAGACTCTCAATGTTCCACCTGGCTTGGGTGGGAATACCGTGGCTGGTATGGGCTATGGATTACCGTTACTGAAAAACTACGTGGAAATATTCAACGACACCTTAGATCAGTTGCCTGAAGGTGAACCCAGTGTCAAAGGCCTGTTGTCAGTGCAAAGCTACTACGGTTGGGGCACTGATGTATATATCAAGACTGTGGGGATCTAATCATGTAGCAAATAGCCATATGTACATATAGCTTTCACTCCCAATTTCCAGCATTACCTCTCATTTTCCCAAACTGTAGTTGCCAAGCGATACTATTTTGTTATTAAATCCTTCGTGTTCCAAAAGAACAGCCAACCTGGTGATGTCTACTTATATAATCTCTTCTTTTTTTTTTTTTTTCCGTTTTTTTTTTTCATTTCTGTAAAAGATTCTCGCGAGATTCAAATACGATTTTTAAGAACAAATAAAATATACAGAGCAAACGCAACAACTCTAGCCTCACCATCATTTGCAGAAGATATAATCCACAGCTTTATTCCACCCCGTTGGCTTTCATTCCAGAATACACTAGTAATCTTGTTATAGCTACTCTGACCAAGTCATAGCGTGGGGCAATGGGAGAGTCAATGGTGGAACAGCCGCAGTATGCTGCTGCCTCCACACAGAATGAAATGCCAGTTACTTCATTCCCATTCATACGGCTATCCAGAGAGGATATGGATCGAGATATCAAACCAATTCTTAGAAATAGTGACCCAGCCGAGTGCAATGAGAACTTGTGCTTGTTTTTCAAAATCATAGTGGACAATTTGTACTTCCAGGATGAGAACCAGGCTGAACTGACCAGCAACTATCATCATATTTCGATATATGCATTGAAACTACTTAATCTGAATTTGTTCATTAAAAACTACACATTATGCATTGGGAAGTTTCTCAGTCTTCTCCAACTTTTCATAGAAATCCAGGGTGCTCCTGACAATCTAGGCATCAGTAAACCATTACAACAAGAAAATGATTGTCTTAAAGAATTCATTTGCATCACCATCTTGTTATTATTGAAGTTGAAAAACAACCCTGATGAATTATTTTTCCATGATGATGAACCTCAAAATGATTCTTCCAATAATGATTCGGGCGCTTTCATTGACACCGATATTCTTTATCGAACACTTTTAGATCTTGATTTCATTAAAATCTTGGGAAACCTTATCTCACATCATATCACGTACTGTGAAGTTAATCATGCCTCATTTGTACTATTGAAATTCTGTGGAGACATTTTGTTTGAATATTTATATCATGTGGTATTGTTAACGGACGACGAGTTCCATAGTCTTACCAATCAGACAAGATTGATTCCTACTTTAATTAAAGACTTACTTTCCAATGAAAACTTCAACAATTACGATATTGACGGAGACGATTTCGAAGATGAAGATAAATTAATTGCTTATGAGGAATTCAAATTGCTTCTTTTCATCAATGAACAGTACTTGATGAGATCATATAGAAGTAAAGACATTTCCAATAAAGTGTTCGAAGGTTTAATAAATGGATTTGAGGACCTTGATGATCAAACAGCAGAAATCGGTCCTTCGGCTAGTAGCATATCTGGTTTTATCAACTTATTAGTTTATCACATCAATCGGGAAGAATCGCATATAATCAAAATCTTGATCCTTAAATTCCTCTATTTGGTGTTCACATCGTCATACACAACTAAATTGCCATATGTAAATGATTTGAAAATTTTAGTGGATATTTTTATAAGAGAATTGAATGATTTGGACTATTTAAATGACCCTACTGATGAAAATAGAATTCTCATCGTAACATACTTAAAGGTTATGTATCCCTTATTGATGTTTTCTCAATTAAGTGAACTTGAGCGTGGTTACAAAGTCAATGAAATTATCGAACTCCTTCGTAATTTGATTCTTAATGCTGATGCTGGCTCGAGCAGAAAATCACCCAGGAAAAATAGTGGTGATAATGATAAACAAGAAAACTTGATTGTTAAGCTTGCCTCCAAGTGTCTTTCTGTGTCTTGGTTGAAGAAAAAAAAGCCAGCGGCCACAAATACCAGGCCCAACATTTTAAATTCTTCAGATAATGAAAATCGCAACGGTTCATCATCATCGTTATCATCTGATTCTAGACTGAGTTTGACAAACATGAACGCGGATGATTCTTTCCAAGAACACAATTCTTCTTCTGATTCACTCGCTGCTTCGTTTACAAGGATTGCCTCCGTCAGGGCTTCTTCAGCTAAAGATTATCATAAACATACTACTCTGCACAATCTCAATAGTCCTTCTGTAGATGATAGTCAAACCTCCTTGATATTAGAAAATAATTCTAATATGTTCCTCCGTGATTCAATGGCTAATCTTAATGTGAGTAGACCTCTGCATCAAAGGAAGCCTTCAATCCTATTGGAATTGCCAAAAGAATACTTGAAAGATAAGCCATTACCACCAATTCAACCATTTTTTGCTGGGAAACAGTCGAATTCGTCCTCTTCATCCATTTCATCTGCAAGCTCATTGGCACAGAAAGCTCTAAAGAAAAAGGCTCCACCTCCTCCACCTCCTCCTCCGCACCTTAAGGGCCACGCAAAGCATCAACTATTTCCTCCATATCAGCATAAGGAGAATTCAAAGACTTCCCCTCCTCCTCCTCCTCCCCCAAGACGCCGGCGTTAACTTGATGTTTCTCTCAAGTTTATATTCATGTTACAATATTCAATGAAAAAAAGAAAATTTTTATCAAAATAAACTTAGTCGTACAATTAATCCCACTTGCTTGTTTACTGACTTTTTTATGTACCATTATCCAGTTCTATAATTAATTCGCAATTTATCCGTATTTGGAGTCAAATTTGTACTTGCTACAAAGTGTAAATTTTAATTCATAAACTTTTAATTCGTTTAATAAACGTTATATAATATATATACTCGGAGTGTTTTGTAATTATCTGTTATTTGAGCCTGTCTTACATGGTGATATCTTCCTTGAAGCTCAAAACATCATCAAATCTCAAACCGTTGATTTCGGTTCGGGTGTAAGAGTCAAGTTCTTTGCTGAGCGTCTCTTCATCTTCGTCATTTTCAAAAATATCATTTGAAGCCACCAAGATCAATCCTCGTGATCTAATTAACGGTATTAATTTAGGGACCAAATTTAATAAATGAATAGAAGTAATTAATCCTATCAAGTTATTATTTATAGTGAAATTGACCGCTTCTTTAATTGATCTAATTGTTAACTCCTGGTCGTTGGCAAGTAATCTATCCTTACGGACCTTACTCTTAGCTCCATCAGAAATAGATAATGGTGGCCCAACCGAACTATTGGTTTGTAAATCTTCAAGCATCAATCCATTGGTACTGCGTGATTCAAATACATTCTTTGAACTATTGTAAACAACACCGTTCATAACCAAAAAGACAGGAAAGTTAGGCTGTTTCCAATTAAGAATCTTGCAAACCAATGAGTTTGATGATAAGAAAATTATTGATCTAGCAGAGCTGGGTCCATTCTTTCTTTTCAGTGATCTGATATGATTGAAAACATCGTTCAACGTGAAATCAATGAAAGTATTCAAGTTCAGTTGAATATTCACGACGAATGGCAAATTCTCTAATTCGTACAATGATGGGAAAATGAATTCTAAATTCAAATTGATATCACCACTGAGAATCTCCAAAAATATGTCCAAAGGCAAATAAATTATCTTTAATAATTTCTTTATCAATGGTAATTCCTTCTTAGTCATCTTGGTTAAGTCTTTGATTACCTTTTCATAATCGAAAAGATTATTTGTCATTGAACTAAGCTGATCTAATGACAAATTTGGAAGGTACAAATCTATGTTTTCCGTGACAGGTATTGCCCAATGTGGGCACACAACAGGTGTACCATCATTTAATAAACATATCTTTATTCTCAAATACTCACCTGATAAGGAAGTAGCAGTGACAAAAGAAGACGAGGCAGCGTTTCCTGAAATAAGTTCGGATGTGGATGTCACAGTATTAATGAGATTATTTCCTCCTCCTGAAATAGAACCATTTCCAGATCCATTAGTCCCTGAAGCTCCACCGTTATTAGAGCCATTTGTATTACCTTTATTGGCATGAAGACTAGAGGGAGATAAGAAATTAGTTGGGGATAGCCCACCAGCTGCATTGAGTTTTAAGGTCTGATTGTTCTTCACGAAATTTGTCAGTGATTTCCAGTATGTGTCAAATTTTGAAGTTTCTAACAAGTTACCTGAAAAGGGGAAAATAACTTGATAGTTGAACTTCAATTCACCGATATTTCGAAGTCTAAGATCAAACAATGGCAATTGAATTGAGTTAATCTCAGGAGATGAAGTATCTATCTGAGAAAATGCTAGGGCTGTTGTTTTTGCGATTAATCTGGTACCAAACTTTGGGAATATCTCAAAATCAATACGGAACTCACTGAGAGAATCAATGTCAGTCTGGAAAATACATTTATTAGTGGCTTTGGTTTCATCTGCAACTGGGAGTAAAATATTTCTTGGAACTATGTCTGAAATATTAGATGTTAGAGTTATTCTTCCCGGTTTCAAGTCAGTGGTTGAATTGAAAAGATTTATAAAGTTTGAATCATTGGAAAAGATAAGCTCTATCAAAACTTTTTGTTCTAAGAAATTGTGACCATATCTTCTTAACGGTAAGATTGGGGGAGGTAATTGTAAATGAGGAATGGATTCGACATTACCCTTATCCATACTCCCACTATCTTCAGAATCATCTCCTTCATCCAAAATAGACATGGCCGCACCATCTTTATTTGATGCACTATCAAGTGAAGCTGACGATGGCACACTAGTTCTTTCAATCAGAGGGCTAGTGAATGCTGATTTATCATCATTGTTACTGAATATATCACTATAGTATGTAAGCAATTGGTTGAGAACATCAATGTGACCTTCCACAACGCAATAGTACAATACATTATAGCCATCCTCATCAATTATATCGACTTTAGCACCCAAAGTAACTAATTCCTGAGTGGCCCTAACATGGCCTTCCAGAGCGGCATAAAACAAAGGAGTCCATTTGTTTAACCCATCCAAATTGTTCACATTTGCACCATGATTTATTAAAAGTTTGATTAATTTGTAATGGCCCGATCTTGCCAAAACATGTAAAGGTGATAAGCCTTCTACATCTTGTTGGTTAGCCAAGGCTTTGTTGGTGTTGCTGGAAGATAAAAGAAATTCCACTGTTTTGAAGTCCCCAAACTTACACGCGTAGTTGATTGGTAAGTATTGCAATTTTGAATCATCAATTTGAGGAGAACAGTTACTACCCATTTGAACTAAAATTTTTATGACATCAAAGTTTCCATGCTTAATAGCCAACAATAAAGCCGACATGGATTCATTATCTAAATCATCAATATGATCTTTGGGGAAATATGGAAGCACTATATCAAGTAAGTCCAATCTGTTGTTTTGAGCTGCATAATGTAAGCAGTTACGTCCATTAAAATCTTTACAAACAAGTAATCTTTGGCGTGTTTTCTCGGAAACTTCATTCATGACGTATTCAACGATGAATTTTCTTGAATGATTAATACTATCAGTTGAATTGAGAACTTTCACACCATTATTGATTAAGACATGTTGGCTGCTTTCGTGTGTAGATGCGGGTGGGATAGAGCAACATTCATGGATAATGTTTTTATTATTGTTGAAGTCATCACTGATAAACCCGAAATCGAGTTGATAGTCAATTAATTTGAGGAACGTTTCCAAGAAATTGTCTGAGATTTTCAAATTGGTGATCGATAAAAGAAATATTTTGGAAAGTTTATATAATTCTGTACTATTGAACTTATGGGAAGTTTTGTGTTTATCATTATTCTCGGTAGTGGTGCCGTCCTTTTTATCTTGTGCAGCCGTTTTAGGAGTAGTTTTCACCTTATCTATCCACCGGCTTAAATCTGATAAATCTGTATCTTTGATTGTAGCAACATTAACAAAGCTGGAATATAACTCATCTATTTCATTATTCTCCACATTCACAATTGAACCATGTCTCGATGTAGAAAAGGAAACTGAACTATGTCTTTCATGGTCATTAGTGTTTACATTAGTGCTGGAGCTTCTACGAGAAGGTAACGGGAATGGTTGTCCTTGTTTCGCGGACTTGTAGTTTTCTAATACAGAATAATCACCATCCATAATTGACTCAAGGTCAAATAATGACTGAGTCACCAAATCACTGAGTTCATTGATTTCATTTTTGTGGAATACTGGTTGTACACTGACGGCAGTCAGAATAAATAATTCTTTGGTATGAGACTTTGATCTTTTATCCCATTTTTTCACCACTTTGGAAAATCCCGTTTCATTCAATTCAATAAATTGTTGTAGTCTGATCAAATCTTGGTGGATTTTTTTGAAATTCTGATACAAGTTAAGATATGAGATGGAATTTCTGAAACTAGCACTGGCATGGCTATTATTATTGATACTCTCCGTGAAATCACTTGATTTGGATAATAATTCATCTCTCTTCATAATTAAAAGATCTAAATTTATAGCCAAATTTGCCTGTTTTTCTAAGTAAAACGAATTAACTTTATCCAATTCTCTTTCAACTCTAAAGAAGAACGATGCCTTATTCTCTTTTAACGTTTGTTGGATTTCAGTTTGGGATAACGGGGCCATTACACCATCCTTAGATCCTGTTGATGGTATGGCTAATTGTTTGATCAATTTTTTCAATGCCTTATAATCTATAAAATGACCTGAGTATTCAGGAAGCTCAAGTTGCCTTGAGGCAAGATATTTCCCGAACTTCATGATGATGCTAATGGATTATATTGATGAAAGAAAACACTTTATTCTTCCTTATCTGAAAAGATTATGCTTCACCCAATCAGTCAGATGTCACTGTTTCCCATCAATTTATCTTCTCGATGTCCTAACGTTCAAATTTATCTTATGGGTTCTTGGTCTCCTGTTTTTTGTATTTCCTTTTTTTTTCTAAATATATATATTGGATTAACCGCTAGATTTTGTCTGCAAACCACGTGGATAAGCATCTCTACAAAAATAGGGTCTAAATTTTCCAGCTCAGAATGGAATGTACGGGTTTGGGTGTTCTCATTATACACCCATACACCAGTATTTTCTTCAACAACAAAAATAAGCCTGGTGAGGTGAATTCTAAACAAAGCCTACAAAGTCTGGGATCCAGATAAATATACTGTTATATATTGACTCTATATACTAATTGGATGAATTAATTACACCTAGCATTTCAAGTGAGAGGGGGGGAAAAAAAAAACGGTAAGTTTCAGTAGTTGTATTGAATTAGAGAAGTAACTGCGTAAGTTAGAGATGAGGGAGGTTATGAATATGATTAGTCCTTGTTTTGTTTAGCCTTGTCGAAAAATTCTTTGAATTTATCGGCGTTTTCTTTAGAGCCAAATCTGATGGCAAGGGTTTGGGCTTCTGGTTCACCTTCAGAAATATCGGCGGTGACGGTATACACCCAAGATCTATCGGAACCGATATTTGGTTTTAATTCATAATCTGAGCTAATTAAATGGTTAGCACAAATCTTTAAAGTTTTATCTCTTCTCATCAAAATTCTGGTTTTACCAGTTTCTTTATGTTTTAAGAATTTAACGTCACCAGTACCTCTTTCTTTCCATTCTTTAGTGTCGGCGTGGAATCTGAATAATTTGGCACGAACTTTGAATAACACGTCTTCACTTTCTTCGTTGGTCTTGACGTCAACTTTTTCTAATTGGACCAAAGGTTCGAAATGAACGTCAGCTTCTTCCTCGTCGGCAGCTTCTTCATCTTTCTTTTCTTCCTTCTTATCTTCAGATTTGGATTCTTCCTTTTTTTCTTCAACTGGTTCTTCCTTCTTGTCCTTCTTAGCACCAAACATAGCAAAGACGTTAGCGGTAGGAGGTTGAGGAGCTTCGCCGGTCTTTGGTTTAGAATCTTCAGAAGACATGATGTATTGTGATTTGTTAAGTATAAGTATAAATGAAAGAGAAAAACGGAAAAAGAGGGTTCTTTCAAAAATGCTTCATTATACTGAGATCATTTTGCTTGTTTTTGTTCCAACTCGAAAAAAAAAAAAAAAAGAAAAAAAAAGTGCGTGAAGAATGTTAAAGAAGAAGACTACCGTGGTGCTCGACTTCCGGATTAGGAAGCAACTCGCAAGTCTCCCGATCATAATTAGTTGGGGACTACAAAATCAAAATTTAGCGGACGTAATATTTATAATTGAAAAGATGTGAACACACAATACTAGCAGACATTATTATACACGCAGAGATGAAAAGGGGATTAGTGTGATCAAAGGTTTTACTGTATGGTGCAACCGATATTCCAAAGGGAAAAGCAAGTAAAAAAGAGAACAAAAGGATTGATAAAACAGAAAGATAATTAGAAAAACAAAAAATAAGGGAACACAGCAGGATAGTAAAGGGAAAATAAAACTATGAGTGGGATAAGTAACAAGGGATAAGAACGAATAAGAACGTAATAGATAAAAAAAAAGCAAAACAAACTTGTATATAAACAAAAGTTCAACCTAATAAATGACAAAATCTGGGGATGAAGGTATTAATGATAAATGATGAGGAATTAATCGTCCATTTCTGAAGGTTTGACTAAACCACCAACTTGTAAATCTTTTTCTCTTTGAATTCTGGTTTGTTCTTGTTTTTCCATTTCTTTGTCTTCAGCAAATAAGTAATCGGTAGCATCACCACCAAATTCTTTGATTTGAACCAAGAAATCTCTTAATACACCTCTGAATTTATTCAAATCTTTATAAACGGAAGTTAAAACATTCAAGAAATTAACCAATTGATTTTCTTGTAAGTTTTCAAAAGCTGATGATAACAAATTAGCCAAGAATTGTTTCAAGTATTGAGAATTAGAAGTACCTTCAGGAGCTTGATCAGAGGAATACAAGGGAGATTTAATGACATCATCTTCTACCAAATGAATCAATTGAGCAAGCAATTGAGCCTGGTATCTGAAACCAGATTTATGATCCGGTTGAGTTAAAACAAAGAAAGTATCGGATAAGATTTGTAAGTAAAAATTATCGTAGAATGCTTTAGTGAATGCAGTATTACCTAATTTTTCGACATTTTCGATTAATTCTAAAGTTAATGCTAACCCATTATCTTCAACATCACGATTATTATGTTTAAAAGCCCATAAAGCAGCATTAATTAAGGATTGGAATGCATCCCCAGATAATTGTAATAAAGCTGAGAAAGATCTTGCATTAATTTCTTTCAATAATTTATAAAACTCAACTCTATGTTCAGGATATTCGACAAAATCATTTTTAATCATATCTAAAGTACATTCAAAAACATTTTGTAAAACAAGAACAACCCCATCGGGGATCATATGACCAACTTTAGAAACAAGAGCAGTTAAACAATTTAATACTTCTGCATCTCTTGCATCAGGAACATTTGATTTATAATCTTCTAAAACAGCGGCAAATAAAGGTTGAGCTAAATCTCTAACAATCTCTTCTAAATTATCGGCTTGATTAATATAAGTTTCAATCATTTTCAAGATTTCTTTCTTGATGGTTCTTAAACCTCTAACTTTAGGAGTCTTGGTGGCAATTTCACCATCTTTAGCCACGGCATCAGAAATCATGGTAGAAACGGCTTTATATAAGGATAACATATCAACATACATCAAGCCCAATTGAGAGTAGAAACCGGGACCCAATGCTTTACAAACAGAAACGTTAGTTTTAATGATATTGGCGATGATTTTCACCGTTTCAGTATTCATTAATAATTGAGGATCTTGACCTGCTTGTTGAATGATGTGACTCCAAGCCATATTTGGCAATGCCATTAATTCCGATAATAATTTATCTCTAGCATCTTTGGAAGTTTGAGCACTAACTATTATACCACAAGCTTCATAAAAAGTATGAACTTGTTGAGGTTGTAAATCTTCGGTGATTTGTTGAATATTTTTGATAATTTCATTAATAAAAGGTTCAGTTTCTTGTTGTTGAATAACCACAAAATGTTTCTTACATTTTTGAGTGATTTTGATGAAAGTATCACAAGCCATATCTTGAACCCCTTCATGAGTTTCATGCATGAATTCGAATAATTTATTGACCACCGTTTTCAAGAATTTCCAATGAGCTTTTAAGAAACGAGGATATTGACCCACGATATACATGATATTCGAAGCCACCACTGCTTTATTATCTTTACCACGTTTCATTTCGGTTAAACTTAATAAATCTTTAATAACTTGAACCAAAAATCTTTTTTCCATATCTTCATTCATGGTACCCGAAATAGAACCAATGGCCCAACATAAAGTATTAATGTTTTGCCAAGACCATTCACTTTCATCGATTTGTCTGGCCAATTTTTCATTCATGATTTGTTCGGTATCAATCACGTCCAAATGAGTTAAATAAACAAGAACTTCTCTCATTGATTTATATAATTGAATGGTGTCACTTTCTTTCACAAATTCACGAACAATTTCACCTTCATCATTTTCGACAATTAACACTTCTTCAGGTCTAACCATATTTTCAATGATTACCAATCTTAATCTTGATAATACTGATGAATATAAATGTTCTCTTAATGGGAATTTGGCCAAAATTTCTGGATCAGGAGCGCCACTGATGGATCTACCTAGACTGGAAGAATAAGTTAATTGCATTAAAGGAGATAATTCGTTTTGGGGTAATCTTTGAATTTCTTCAAAAAGACCCGATACAAAAAAATTCCAATAATCCAAACAAGTTTTAAATAATTCACGTTCTTCAATACGAGACAATTCAATAAGATAATTTAATGACGTGAGTAATAAATCTCTCAAAGGTTCGGTTCTTTCTAAAGGTAATAAATGATTGGATAAGAAAGTACATAAGTACATGGCCAAATCTTGTAAGAAAGATTGATCATTTGAATTGGCTGCTGCATAAGATTCTTTTAAACTTGCATTTGGAGGAATAATTTGATAAATTTGTTCCATGGTATTTTTAAAAGTTAAGATGATTTTTTCTTCATTTTCAGGGCTGGATAAGTTAGCCACTTCGGTTAAACATTTAAGGGTGATTGCTCTTGTATCTGAAGCAGCCAAAAATTTTTGAGAAAATAATGATAATAAATCAGTTTGGAAGATATAATTTGGAGGAATCCACTGAATATATTTTAATAAAGTATTTAAAGTGGCAATAATTAATGAAGGTTTAGTGGTTTTATCTAAAACTTCATAACATAATTTAAAGATTTCTTCAAATTCATTTTTCATACTTAATTTTAAAGAAGTAACTTTAGCTTGAGTTAATTGATCTTGACCATAATCGAAAACTTCTTCACTTAATAATTTCAAAATAATCATATTATTTTCACAAACGTTGAAGCTTGATCTTGAACTTAATACGATTTCGGGAATGAATTGAGGCCAATTATGAGGCCATTCTTGCTTTAATATACTAACCAAAGTTAAATCAATTTTATTAATAAGGGCTTTTTCTTTTTCGAAAATTTCTTCATTATCACATAAAGCAATAATCATATTAACAATGAAGTTTCTAATACCAATACGTTCATTTTCAGGAATGATTTTCCAACGATATTGAATCACTTTATTTAACGAAGAAAGAGCAATATATTTGGATTGAGCATTATTGGAATTAGATAAAATTTGATCTGATTTTTGCCATGATTGAGGATGTTCTTGAAACTGGTTCAACACCACTTGAGCTCTTTGCTGATCGGGCCCACCTTTATAAAAAGTGTCGACCACTTGATCAAAAAGATCCACATCGAGTTCTTTAGAAAAATCGAGAATTGCCTCCATGATACACAGGAAGTGAGAACGGTTCAAAAGAAAGAGAAAAAGCAATAATTATCCAATGATAATTAATTCGTTATATTAATGGGTTTTTTTTTTTAGATGTTATTATTTTAGTACGAATTGAATGAATCACCGGAGTAATCTAGATGGATTTCCGATAGTTCAATAGGATAAACAAGAAATGAAATTAAGTGATGAATGAAGGGGGGAGAAAGTACGAATGGTGGGAAATGGATTGAATAATGATGATGTGGGATTGACGGTTGCACTTTGAGGTTGGATGATGGAGAGAGCGTGTAGTATATAGAATACAAGAATACGATACAAGTTGACTTCTATTCACTGATGAGTTTCTGGAGTGTCTCTGTTTCTTTTCTTCTAGTTTTTTTTTTTTTTTTTTTTTTTTTTTTTTTTTTTTTTTTTTTTTTTTGGTTTGTTAACAAATTTTATTTATTTTTGTTTCCTATTGGTGTTTTGTTTTTTGTGTTTACGTTTTACGGTTCTTATGTTTCTGAGATTCTTTGATTCCTACTTTAACTTACTGCAAATGACTAGATGCTTATGGCCTGGCATCGTATCTAAGTCATTTGTCTACGTAGTCATTGGCCAGTATTTGTGTAAGGTACTTGATAGAATGTCAAAGAACGATCCTTGAAAAGGGAACCTCACACTATATAAAGAAAAAAAAATGGTAATACACGATGGGCCATTATTGTGAAATAACTAGGAATAGAAAGTTCAGGAAAAAAAAGCAACGTGTTACGCATCTTGGAATCGCCATCGTCTCACAAATACCCCTAGATTACAGACGATTGCAAAAATGCATCGCTATGCTTATAAATCTAGCTATGTATTCGCTCGATGGTCTTGACCAATTATATCTGGGAAATTTAGTAGAAGAGTGGGCTCTTTTTAGAAAAAAGGGGGATTTGGCTGGGTATTGAGGGGAGTTGTGTGCAGGACCCGTATCATCAACTCCGTCAATACACTATAATTCCCCCTCCTCTTTTTAGCAGTTAACTCCCAGAAGAGAATCCAAACTGGTAATGATGCCATCGTCTAGTGGGAGAGCTACCAATGACACTGGAAGGGTTTATTGTTACCCCTCTTAGAGCCAAAAAAAAAAAAAAAAAAAAAAAAAGAAAGAGACAGGGCCCTGTAGATACTGCGGCATAATGCGCCCGTACACCGCGTGTTGCATAAAGTATCAGAAAAGTTGTGAAAAATAGTTCGTAACACCATGATTGAAGAGATTAAGAGAGAACAGGTTAAGGTGGAGAGCGTTGGTTATTGTTAGTAATGGCGATGGTGGGTTAATTTGGCAGTGTGATAAATTTATCGGTAGTTTTGATCAAATTAGAGGATAATTGGTAATTATGGTCAAATTAGAGGATAATTGGTAATTATGGTCAAATGCGAATGCAAGATTCCATAAACAAACTAGTGATTATCAAGCAAGGTGTGTATAGTTGATTGTAATTCATGAGACTATACTAAGTGGGGGCCAGGGCGCCCAATACGGTGTTTACGCCCATGACTACGTTTAGGCCATTAAGTGGAAGCACATGGCCAGTCAGAGCTGATCGGGTGATTTACTTATCATTGAACGTATTGCGAGTTAAGAATTGCAGTGATCAAATGGTACAGTCAATGTGAGTTGGAGAGTGATCAAATGGTACAGTCAATGTGAGTTGGAGAGTGATCAAATGGTACAGTCAATATGAGTTGTAGATTGATCATATGGTACAGTCATTATGGTTGGTAATATCAAAAGAATCCTCAATAAACTAAATAGATAAATATAAAGTAGCTATGTAATTTAATTTTTAACGAAACCAACCCCCTTTTCGATGTTTTTGGTTAATTGTTCAATGGCAACATCCAACAATTTCTTTTCATCATCGGAAATCTTGGTCAATACCTCGTATTTAACTTCTTCAATCCCCTTAGGACCCAATTTAACGGGCAAACTGAAGAAATCCAAATCTTTAACCAATTTTTTAGCTTCCAGAGCTCCTTTGATGGAAGAATCACCCAAGTATAAAAAGGTACATTCAACCACTTCACCACTACCTGACTGTAATGATTTCAAAATTGATTCGGCCAATTTATAACCAGCATAAGCCATGGATAAAGTGGCGGAACCAGCCCCGTTTTTAGCTTGAACCACTTCATCCCCACCAAATTGAACACGATTGATCAATTTCTTTTGTTCTTCTGCCGATAATTTATCGTAGTATGATTTTGAATTGCCCAAAGAATACAAGGGAACAATGGTTTCACCAGAATGACCCCCAATGACATTAATGTTAAAATCAGTGGGTTTGGTGGAGTCAGGGTATAATTGAGAAATAAACGTGTTGGCACGAACAATATCCAAAGTAGTAACCCCAAATAATCTACTTGGGTCGAAAACACCATTCTTCTTCAAAGTTTCGGCCACAATGGGCACGGTAGAATTGACCGGGTTAGAAATAATCAAGACAAATGCTTTAGGGGCATGTTCAGCAATACCTTGGGCCAAATCACGGACAATTGAGGCATTGATGTTGAACAAATCATCTCTGGTCATACCTGGTTTTCTTGGAACCCCAGCAGGAATAATAACCAAGTCAGACCCTTTCAAGGAATTACCCAAAGCAGTTTTATCTTCTTTAGATGAAGGCAAGAATGATTCAGTCTTGGAGTCTGAACAAATATGCGATAAATCGGCACCAACCCCTGGAACGTTCACCACGTCAAAGAGTGACAATTGATCCACATTGGGGTTCAACTTAAGAAGAAGGGATAATGGTTGACCAATACCACCAGCGGCACCACAAACAGTAACTTTAACCATGATTAATTGAAATAAATAAATGTAATTGAATAATTGATATCCTTTTTTATGTTTTTTTTTGTCCTTCTCCTTTTTCTTCAAATTTGAAAAGTGGGGATGTTCGAGATATTATATATAAAATATTAAGCACAATATATATTTCTCAGATGCGTCAGAACGAAAAAGCCTAAAGAAAAATAAAATAAATAATGTTAGGCAAAAAACAAAAAAAAAAAAAAAAAAAATTACTGAGAAAATAGTATGGTTAAATATATAAATATGAGAGGGGTTATTATTCATTACTCGGATATTGAAACCACCACAAAGTGTATTACCTGATTTCAATCTAATTTTAACTGAATAATGTAGTACAAGGTGAACGAACAAAATGATAAAACAAAGAAACAAGCAATTGAGCGTGCTCCCCCTTTACCAGTTTTTCTGTTTTTTTCTCTGTCTGTCTGTCTATGAGTCAGGACAGTCTAACAGTATATTCAGTTATGCCATTGATCAATTGTTAGAGCATAATTTGAGCAATTGATTCATTTTGGTGAACGTACTCGGCGTATGTAGGTAAAATATGGGGTACCTACGTCAACACCTGGATTATCTACTTACTGGTAATGGTGGGACCGACTGGCCCCGGGTGAGTGGAAAGCTGATACTCGTTCCAGCCTCGATTGCTACCGGCGGGTCAGTGACTGTGAAAAGAAAGTGCCCGGAGACATGAGGGTGTGGTGAGACAGTCTATTTAGCAATGCTGGGACACCAGCGAGTCCCGGCGGCCAACCTCTCAGCATACGTTCCGAGGTAACTTCAAAACAACGTGAAATAGGCTACCGTTCGGAGTTTCTAAACCACTTTATTGTAATAGAATACAAAAAGCTCGGGTGACACAAAATATCCATACCACACCAATAACTACTACACTGATAACTACACTGATAACTATACTAGCCACTACAATAACCACAATCAGCTAGTACAGCACCCCGGGCCTAATGGCTATGGTTGAATTGTATGGTTGAATTGTATGGTTAAATTGTATGGTTAAATTGTATGGTTAAATTGAATGGTGAAATATGGAGCATGTGCTTCTCGCCGTAAATGCACTCCGGACCACCAGGTGGGCCTTAATCACCGCTGATGTCATGGAAGTCATGTGACCTAAAGAATTACGTAATACATGTTACGTAATAACTTATGTAATTGCCAGATTACATAAGTTATTATATAATCGAAGGCTCTTTTTCGTCCGCCCGTACACCTTCCCCTTCCCCTTATTACCCGTTCCGATACTCGCAACAATTGTGTTTTATACAGGTAAATTTAGCTTTGCTTTTGATTGTAGTGACACTTGACGGGGTCCAAACTACTGAAAGATTGAATTAAAGCTTGGATTCTCGTAATTTTCTTATATTCCTGATTATCCGTTAATACAAACTTGTTTGCCCCCCTTGGTAAAGTGTGATCAAGTAAACCTTGGTGTCGAGGACTTTCTATTTTGTCTACTAGTTTCTTTAAATACATATTTTTTTTTTTTTTACTTTTTTTCCGCTCGACTCAATCTTTTTACACCCAGCTTCTAGTCATTTACAAGTCATTTACCAGTGAAAACTAGTCTATTTCTCTTTGAGTCAATTCACTCACAATGAACAATCCATTTGAGAAGAGTCATCGCAGAAACGACTCCGCTTCCAGCGATTTTTCGGATCCCTTTGATCTTCCGGAAAATTACTACGGCAGTACCACCAATCCCGCTCGTGCTCCAAAAGGTTCCAAATTTGGCAGGGTTAGAACGTTTTCCGTTTTTGAAACCAAATCTCGTTCAGACTTATTATCCGATGACAGTTCAATTAATGTTGCCAGTGTCAATAACAGTAGTGCCAATGTGGCTGATGTTCCTTCGGTAGAAGCAACACCGCTTTCCACGTCCAACTCAGAAGCTTCTTCCAAGTCTGATTCCCCCCTGTCATTCTCACAACAAACCCCCCAGCAACAAATGGCCGGTAGAAGAGGATCAATTGTACCCATTTATAATGATATATCCACCGATTCATTGGGTAATTTTGATCCTCATTCAGTTACTGAACAAATTAATAAACCCACCAATGTTGCTAAATTCCCCTTCCGTCGTGCATCGGTGGATGATAGTGTGATTCGTCCCAAGAAATTCTACATCAACGATATCGACTTGACTCTTCGTGAATTGTTGGCAAATGAAGATACCGATCATAATTATCAAATCACCATTGAAGATACCGGTCCAAAAGTATTGAAATTAGGTACCGCCAATTCAAATGGGTTTAAAAATAGTGCTGTTAGAGGTACCTACATGTTGTCTAACTTACTTCAAGAACTAACCATTGCTCGTCGTTATGGTCGTAATCAATTAATTATCGATGAAGAACGATTGGCAGAAAATCCTGTTAGAAGAATGAAACGTTTAATCAGTACTCAATTCTGGAAATCATTAACTCGTGAAATCACCCGCGAAAACATCGTTGATATGGCCAAAGATACTAAAATCACCGAAGAATACGTCGATGAGAATGGCCAATTCCATAAAAATAAAGAAAGTATTAGGGTTTATGTCCCTCATAATCGTCAGGATCAATTCGATTATTTCACCTCCATTAAACGTGACAACCCCAAAGTGGTTTTAGATGTCCAATACTTACCCGAACAAATTGACGCCGAATATATTAAATCCATTAACAAGAAACCGGGGCTTTTATCCTTGGCCTCATATCCTGACCCCAAGGATAAAAATAACCTTATTTTTGAACCTTATGTGGTACCCGGAGGTAGGTTTAATGAATTATACGGGTGGGATTCATATATGATCACCATTGGGTTATTGGTTGACACGAACCCTGATAATCGTACCAATTTACGTTTGGCTAAAGGTATGACGGAATCGTTCATTTATGAAATCAAACATTATGGTAAAATCCTCAATGCTAATCGTTCCTATTATTTGGGTAGATCTCAACCTCCATTCTTAACCGATATGGCTTTACGTGTTTTCAACAAACTTGTTGAAGTGGAACCAGATGCTTTGGATCAAGGTATTGATTTCTTGAAAAGATCAACTTTGGCCGCGATCACCGAATACGAAACAGTCTGGTGCTGTAAACCTCGTTTGGATGAAGAAACTCAATTATCCTGTTATCATCCTGAAGGGGATGGGATACCTCCCGAAACCGAACCTTCCCATTTTAATTCAATTTTAAAACCTTACTGTGAAAAACATAATTTAGATCAATTAGAATTCATCGATAAATATAACAGTCATGAAATTGAAGAACCAG
Source organism: Hyphopichia wangnamkhiaoensis (assembly GCA_030578475.1). Taxonomy (NCBI): domain Eukaryota; kingdom Fungi; phylum Ascomycota; class Pichiomycetes; order Serinales; family Debaryomycetaceae; genus Hyphopichia; species Hyphopichia wangnamkhiaoensis. Next base: position 33,990 of record JAJMSM010000086.1, read on the forward strand.
AATTAGATGAATATTTCTTACATGATCGTGCCGTTCGTGAATCAGGTCATGATACCTCTTATAGATTAGAAGGGAAATGTGCTCATTTGGCCACCGTTGATTTGAATTCTCTTCTTTATAAATATGAAGTTGATATTGCATTCATCATCGATACTTTCTTCAATGGTAAGCTCGAAAATCCTCGTACCGGCAATATTGAAACCTCTGTCAAGTGGGAGAAATTGGCTAAACAACGTCAACAAAATATGACCAAATATTTATGGAATGAAAAAGATCATATCTTTTACGATTATCACGTCAAGGATAAACGTCAAACTGGATACGAATCAGCCACTTGTTTCTGGCCTCTTTGGTCAAAAGCAGCAACCCACGATCAAGCCGATCAATTGGTGAAATATTCTTTATCTAAATTTGAAGAATCCGGTGGATTGGTTAGTGGTACCTTGAAATCTCGTGGTGAAATCGGAATCCACAGACCTTCTCGTCAATGGGATTATCCTTATGGTTGGGCCCCTCAACAAATCTTGGCCTGGATCGGTTTAGCTAATTATGGCCATGACGGACCTGCCCGTCGTTTGGTTTATCGTTGGTTATACATGATGATTCGTGCTTTTGTCGATTACAATGGGGTCGTGGTGGAAAAATATAATGTCACCAAAGGTGCAGTACCTCATAAAGTCAACGCCGAGTATGGTAATCAAGGTGCTGATTTTAAAGGGGTGGCTACAGAAGGTTTTGGCTGGGTCAATGCCAGTTTTGAATTTGGTTTGACCTTCTTAAACTTGCACGCTCAAAGAAATTTGGGTACCTTGACTCCTCCCGATGTCTTCTTGGATAATTTACATGAATCTCAAAAAGGTTTATATAGTTGATTGTCTTTGTTGTTGCTTCCTCTTTATTTATTACTATGCATTTGTTATTGTTGCAACCCTATATACTTTTTTTGTTTTTTTGCAATTTGATTTCCACTCTCCACGAGATGTTCACGCTATTCTCATGTCTCTTTTCATTCTACCGATTTATTTACACACGATTGTTCTTTTCTACTAGATTCTAATGTTACGTATTCTGAATTTCTTGATCAGGGACCAAACTCCCGTCTTTGTAGTGAATTAGCGTTTCTTTTTTGAAGTATTTGGTGAGAAATTGTTGAGAAAGCCCATTACTGTGAACAAATTTGAAACAAGAAATTTAAGACTGTGCACAAAAATTGAGAATGAAGTTTAAGCAATGAAAAATTTAGCAAAACCGAAAAAAAAAAAAGAAAAAGTAAACTATGAACCCACTCTCTCTTGTTACACCAGATTACATAATTATATATAAATAATATAGAAATAACCAGAATTCTTCTCTAAGGAATATCCCTACTTCGAGAACTCATCCACTTTTACCATCTAACTTGAAGCGGACAGTTCTTACTTTTCCTTCATTGCCGATTCCGACTTTCTTCATTCGTTTTTGCAGAATTCTTTCACAGTTGTTCAACCACGATTGATTGAATTTGAAATTCTGGTATTTGTTTCTATCATTATATCCAACGATCATAATGAGCTCCATATTAAAGACTTGCATAAAACCGTCAAAGTTTATTAAGTCGTCGGTCAACTTTATAAATCAGCAACAATCACAATTTCTTGCAGGACAACTACAACAATGTCAAAGATTATTTGCCAATTCTAGTAGGATTGGTAATAAGGAAAGTTCATTCAGAACTGCTCTTGAAGCAGCTGAAAAAATGGTTCAACCTAAATCCTCTCAAAGTTTTAGTGACCCATTCTCCATCGTTAGTCATGAAATGTCCAATTTAGCCAAATCTATCGCTGGTTTAATTGGATCCGGTCATCCTACTTTAAATCGAGTATCATCCTACTATTTTGAAGCCGAAGGGAAGAACGTGAGACCTTTAATAATCTTATTATTATCTAAATGTTTGCTGGAAATCCCCATAGAACAAAGAGATCGTATTGAAATCGATACCGAAGATGTTAATACTCAACCACAATTCCGTGGTACTCCTCCCAAACCTTCAATTGCAGGCCACTCCGTCGATAATTCCATGAGTCCATTGGCCATATTACACGGTATCAATCCAAAAGTTATCTTGGACCCATTATCCAAACCTATGGAAGACTTGCCTCAATTTGAAAATGTGAATGGTATTTTACCCAAACAACGTAGATTGGCCGAAATTGTGGAAATGGTCCATACTGCATCCCTATTACATGATGATGTGGTTGATTTATCTGATTCTAGACGTGGCAGACCAACTGGTAATATTGCATTTTCCAATAAGATGGCCGTATTAGCCGGTGATTTCTTATTGGGCCGTGCTTCAGTTGCCATTGCTAGATTAAGAAATCCCGAAGTGGTTGAATTATTTTCTACCAGTATTGCCAATTTAGTCGAAGGTGAATTCATGCAGTTGAAAAACACCGTCATCAATACCGATCAAAATTCGATCACGAATGGAGGTGAAGAAAAGTCAATTCCAAAGTTAACCGGGAAAGTACCTATCAAAGAACATGAATATTCAGTTCAGGCTCCAGCCGAAGTCGATCATGAAACTAACGTGACGGCCGCATTCGAATATTACTTGCATAAAACCTATTTAAAAACTGCTGCATTGATGTCAAAATCATCTCGTTGTGCTGCCATTTTAAGTGGTGCCCATGATAATGTGATTGATAATTGTTATGATTTCGGTCGTAACTTGGGTTTATGTTTCCAAATTGTTGATGATATGTTGGACTATACTTCCAATGAAAAAACGTTTGGTAAACCAAGTCAAGCTGATTTGAAATTAGGTTTGGCTACGGCCCCAGTATTATTTGCTTGGAAGCAACGTCCTGAATTGGGTGAATTGATCGCCAGAAAATTCAGTGAACCTGGTGATGTTGAAATTGCCAGAAAAGCAGTTGATGAATGTAACGGTTTAGAACAAACTAGAAAAATGGCAGAAGACTACCGTAATAAAGCTTTGGCCAACTTAAGGCAATTGCCCGAATCTGATGCTAGAAGTGCTCTAGAATTCTTAACAAATTCAGTTTTGACAAGAACTAAATAATCATCATAGACTTCTTATTATAGATTTGATGAAATTAATCCAAAATAAACCCCCCAAAAAAAAAAAAAATCGATAGAAACATATAAAAAATAGATGAAAAAAATTATGAAAATGCTAAACTAAAAAAAAAATAGAAGCAAAATTACGAATCCACAAAGAGAGAAACTTGACACAGATCTGTGTCTGTTACAATCAGTTACCTTTACATAGTCCATTATTCCTTTTGTATTTAATCAGTTATATATAGTCGTTTCTTTGATATACCCATATTATAGAATATGAAATATTGCACCCACCCATTCTGTAAGACCTGTACACCAATAATTTGGTCCGGGTAAGCTCTTCTTTTTTTTTTTTTTTTTTTTTTTCTTTTGGCTTGTCGTTTTTTGTTGTGATGCGATTTCGATATAAAAAAGGTGGTGGTTCCAAGTTTTAACTAGCTTTTGGTACTTTTCTTCTTCTTTTTCTTGCTTTGTCGCCAGAAGATCAATTTCAAAGACGTACATGGTTCTTGCCTTTTACCAGAACCATCCGGGAATTGTCTTTGCTAATGGCGCTATTGGCATTTTTTGGAACCTTTCCATTTATATCCTTGAATTTTGGATGGTACTTTGTCATCTAAGATGAAGGTGTGAATTGGAAATTACTTATTGTTTGAGAGTTACATTATTTTAATGAACCCTTTAAACAAACTTCACTTTTTTCAGTTGTATATTTTGAGGTCAAAAGATATGGCTGATGGAATTTAAGTTTGTTACACTTGTTTTTTTATTTATTTTCTAATGGTTTTATGTATTAATGAGCTATGTACATATGTAGCGACTAGATGTCGATGGCAGTTTGTATATTTACAACTTTAATCTTGGTTCAAAGAGTTTAATGAATGACCAAACACTTTCTTAGCGTCACTAATCTTGACAAAACATTTGTTAGGACCAGCAACTTGACCTTTAAGAATGAGAATCCCAGAGTCTCCGTTGGCGTATAAAACTTCATTATTTTGAACAGTACAGTTTCTTCCACCCATTCTACCGGCCATCTTCTTACCAGGTAAGATTCTACCAGGATCTTGGGTAGCACCCATAGAACCAGCAGATCTGTGGGCTTTGGAAACACCATGGGTGGCTTTTAAACCTTTGAACCCGTGTCTCTTCATGACACCGGCAAAACCTTTACCTTTGGAAACAGATTTAACATCAACAAGCTGACCCACTTTGAAATGGTCTGCTCTTAATTCGGTTCCTTCAGGAATATGTCCACTTTCATCTCTTATTCTGAATTCACCAATATTGGCTTTGGGAGAAACACCTGCTTGTTCAAACTTGAGTAAGTTCTTGGCAGAAATGTTTTTCAATTTATCGATTTGACCCAATAACACTGAGTTATAGCCATCAGCTTCGATACTCTTGTTTTGAATGACTTCACATGAATCAATTTCAATCACAGTTGCCCCGAATTGTTCACCCTTTTCAGTAAACCAAGAAATCATACCTCTCTTGATACCTAATAAACCAGGTCTTTCCACTAATCTTTTTCTCAAGTTAGATGCTTCTAATGAGTGACCTTTGGGGCCAACTGGAGTTCTGATACTGGGTATAGCATGAATCGATGTAATTTGAGATACCGCACGTTTGAACGTTATCGGTTTTGGGCCACTAGCAAGATTGGATCCAGCCTGACGGAAGAGTGGTCCCCATATACTTGATCCGTTCATTATATGTGTGATGGAAATGAGGAGTAAGGATAGAGATTTCCAAAATCCACTAATAGATTTGATAAAATCAATAGATATATTGAAAAATTCTGAAAGAAAAAAAAAATGTTAGAAGGTGTCGTGCGGATTACAAATTTACCCTTTGCTAAAATTTTGTCTCGCCAGTTAGAAAAAAATATGATAAGGTGTACGGGTGTTATAGTTGAAAATTCGTATAATCTATGTATATTATGAATAAAGATATGAAAAGTATTTACAGGTGGGAGTTTTTAATTTCCCAGATACATAAGAGGATTGAGGATCGTTTGTGTTGAGTGATTTGTTACCAAAGGCATGCCATCTGTGTTTCTTTTATTATTTTATTTTCGTTCTTTATCTTCATTGTAAGTTCTTGTTCGATCTCCAGCACCACTCTGTGGGTTAGCAAGAGCAACATCAACAAAAGAGAAAAGAATTGAGTAAAGAGGTTGAAGTAGGATTACTTGGATTTCTTTTCCTTTAGTCTGGCGACTTCGTCGTTAACATATATACCTTTACCTTTATAAGGATCAGGCTTCTTGTACTCTCTGATCTTGGCAGCAAATAATTTGACTTGCTGTTTATCAATACCTTCGATAAGAACTCTGGTTGGAGAAGGAGAAGAAACTTTGAGCCCTTCTGGAATCTTTATTTTGGGTAAGTATGGGAAACCAATCTTAAGACTGATGTATTTTTCACCTTTGGGCCCATCTTCGAGAATAGCTCTGAAACCAGTCCCAACAAACTTAAGAATGGCCAAATGACCTTCAGTGGTACCAATGACGTTGTTTTGAAGTAAAGCTCTAGCGGTCCCCCACATGGATCTTTGAAGTTTATCACTTTCATTCTGAACACTTACGGAAATGCTGTTGTTATCCTTTTTGAAATCAACAAAACTAGGAACAATAAACTTTAATTCACCCAAAGGCCCTTTGACGACAACCTCTTTATCAAGAGTAAACACGTTTTTGGCTTTAGAGAAGGTTTTACTGAATTCTCTGGGGAGTTGTTGTGTGCTGAATTCAACCCCTTCCTGTAGTGTGACAGGGGCTTTGCCTATATTTGATAAACGGCTTGCCGTTGTGCTGAATGCACGCACATTATTCAATCCCACCCTAGGTATCCTGGAGAACATGGTTGTATATAGAAGGGTGACTATAAACGGTTGAATACGACGTTTGATGTATTTGTATTTAATTTTCTTGAAAGCTCGAAATGAAAAATTGGATGAAAAAATCCAGAGGAAAAAAAAAAAAATTAGAATTACACAAAAAATGAGAAGTGAAAATAAAAAAAAAAAAAAAAAAAAAATAGACCTAAGATGAGGACCATTTGATATATTTGAAAGGTTTATCTAGACTTGTTCCTTGTACTTCAGAATACAAATTCCATACTCACTGATACTGGCATAGAACAAGATGGTTAGACAGCTAAAACATCATGAAAAGAAGTTGTTGAGGAAGGTGGACTTCCTTGACTGGAAACAAGATCAAGGTCATCGAGACCTCCAGGTGATGAACGCCTACCATATCCAAAACAGAGAAGACTACCATAAGTATAATAAGATTTGTGGTGAAATCCGGAAACTTGCACATAAGCTATCGCTTTTACAACCCACGGATCCAGTCAGAATAAAACATGAACAACTTTTGTTAGAGAAATTGTATAATATGGGTGTCCTTGCTACTAAATCAAAGATTTCAGATTTGGAAAATAAAGTCACTGTTGCTGCCTTCTGTCGTAGAAGAATAGGTGTTGTTATGTGTCGTCTTAAGATGGCCCAAACAGTGAAGGATGCCATCACCTTCATTGAAGGGGGTCATGTCAGGGTTGGACCTAACGTCATAACTGATCCTGCTTATCTTGTAACCAGAAATCTTGAAGATTACTTGACCTGGGTCGATTCTTCCAAAATCAAAAGAAACCTTCTCAAATACAAAAACAAAATCGACGATTACGACTTATCTTAGTGCTCTCCTTCGGTGCCTGCATTTTTGCCCAGGTACTTCTTGGGCACTCATCTCCATTTGTACATTAGCTTAATAAATCTTCTTTAATCGACTCCCAATTGTAGCTCCTAATTTGTGTGTACATGATCAGTAAAGTTTATAATGTATATATATATAATCGGAATGCAATTGAAAATTAATAAAAATAAAGATGAAAAATTAAATAGTTATAACAGAAGAAAGAAAAAGAAAAAAAGACAGTAAAAAGAACATTCAAAAAGAACATGAAAAAACAAACCCAGTGGAATAACTAGGTTAACTGACTTGATCGAGTCAGCTGAACCTGATCTATAAGAGAAAAACAATACCAACCAAAAAAGAAAGAAACAAAGAGCGGCTTATAAAAAAAAAGACCCTTTTTGTTTGTTCGTTTCAATTTTGTTATTTTAATATTTGTTCTTCATTTTTTTTTTTGTTTTTGATCAACATATTTCATGAACCCTTTAACATAAACCCTTATATCATCTAAATTCTGTTGAGTTTTAATAAGACAAAGACTAAGTGAAGGATTATGGGGAAAAGCGGCGTATGAGTTCTGCAGGTAGTTCCTGAAGATTACTTGTGCAACAAAAAACTTTTTTAATAATGATTTGAATAAAGAGAATGAAAGAACCAAATGGAACATGTGAAAACCCGGACTTACGTGAAAAAAGGGATGAACAACAAGACTCAAATACCTGAAAAAGACACTAACTAACAGAAATGAAGGAAACCATAAAATGAAAACAAAAAAAGGATGGGTTGAAATAAAATAATAAGGTGATCTAGAAATTGGTGTTCATCATTCTTCTAACATCACTCTTTCTGCTTCCTGGAATCAAATCATTATCACTACCTGAAACAGTTTCATTGAATTGTGGAGCGACGTACATGTTAGGACTAGTGACCATGTTATTTGGTGTACCACCAGAAGGTAACGAACCAGCTGGTTTGAACTTACGTTGTTTGGTGATTTCGGTAACTGGATTCAACATCACCACTGAAGAACGAGCCAATTGAGTAGCAGATGGGATCATAGTACCAGGTTGACCATTAGACATAGGTTGCACATATCCGCCACTCATATTTGGAGATAAGGCTTGACCAGGATGTTGGGCAAAAGAGGCGTTTGAATTAGCTACTGGAGAAGTAACGGGGGAAGTCCAAACTCCATCATTTTCAATTGGGTTAAATGGTTGCTTTCCAGTTGGAGAAGTGACTTGATTTTTAGCTTTAGGTTGGAAATCAGTATACGTTTGAATAGTAGACTTACGGATATCCGAAGCAGTTGGTAAGCTTCGTAATGGTGGTAATGGCTGTTTAGGTTTATAAGGTTGTTGTTGTTGTTGTTGTTGGTATTGATAAGCGTATGCCAGGTTAGGAGGTCCCAAAGGATGTTGAGCATAGAAGTTTGGATCCACGTTATGTTGTTGATTATAATAATATTGTTGTTCTTCATTGGAGAAAATGGGGGTTTCCGTATAAATTGAAGAAGTGGTGGTCATTCTTTTATTATAATTGGTATCACCTTTCAAATCTTTATTGATTCTCAAATAATCATAATCACTAGCATCACCATTTGCCAAAGAAGGTAATGGTTGACTTGGGTCATGATGGAAAGTGTTATTCTGTTGTTGAGAAAGTTTTTCCATGTCTTCATCATCAAGATCCCCGACTCGCTTGGCTTGAGTTTTCACTGAATTAGCACGATCAAAATAAACTTTATAAACCGATTTCATACGTTTCAATTCTTCATCTTGTTCAGGGCTCATGGATTTATCATTGGTATATCCACTGGTATCTTCTTCATCATCACTATCATTCTTAAGTAAATTGAAGGCCGATATTCTGGGTGACTTTCTTCCTGAAGTAGCATCGGGAGCTCTTAAATGAGAGCGTGGGGCATTATCATGTCCATTAGGATTTGAACCTGATCCAGGAGTAGTTTCCGTGGTGTGAGAATCATCATGATCATTGGTCATAGACTTACTTTCCACCGTGTGATTATCATTGTCATTATCATTATCATCACCGTCAATACCAGAAGTGGAAAAATCAAAGTCACCATCTACAAGACCACTAGGAGCCGGGGTGACGTTAGGTTCCACGATTGCTGGTGAGCTGTGATTGGTGTTTAATCCATGAGTATCTGAAGTTGGGGTAGCTGGTTTACGATTGATGGAAAACTTATCTTCAAACGGAGATTCAATACCCATATCCAAGTTGGGAGCAGGAATTGAAGTTGATTTACTCAGGGCTTTCAGCATTTGACGTTGATGAGCTTTAGGATCTTGAAGTTGTAAACGATGTAATTCTTCTAAACGATTATCATTATCAATAATGGTAGGATCTGGATGAGATTCCTCATTGGCAATTTCTTTTGAAGTTAAGGCCATATCAGATTCATTTTCATAATTGATACCAAATTTTTCACTACCTTTAAGGCCCGAATTATCGGAAATGTCGGTGGAAGACTCATTGGAAGTATCATTGGTATTATAGAAATGTTCCGGATTAAATGAAGTGGTTGAATCATTGGGGATATTGGTGTACTTGGTTTTATCACCATATTTTGATGCTTTCAGAGGACTTTTAGTTTTAGGATCACTAGAATCGGTGGAAACTCGATTGGCATTAGAAATTTCTTGTTTCAAATTTGATTTTTGAGGAGATCCATTATTTTGAGTACGAATATCTAAATGACTTAAATTTGTAATGGAAGAATTTCTAGTTCTGGCCCCATAATGAGTTGAACCACGAGGAGTACCGGTATAAGCACTATTGGCACCAAGGTGTCTGGCGTATTCATCAAGACTAAGTTTGGAGCCGGTTTGATGTTGATAAGGTAATACAAAATTATCAAGGTAGGGATCTTCTTTGGTTGTGGTGGAAGGAGCCAATGAGGCGTTTGATTTGTTGATCCCACCATGAGGAGGGAATTGTAACGTGTTACGGTTATGGAAAGGATCAGAAGCATAATCTTGTTTCATACTGGGGAAATCAGGTAATGCGGTAGCCTCCCCGGTTTCATCGAAATCAGGATCACGTTCCAAGGATTCTTTTTTATCCTTACGATAATTTTTGAAGAGGAAAAACCCAAGAACAAGAATGATCACAATCACGGGGATACCAACACCCAAACCAATGGTTAAACTATCACCACTGGCTGCCGGTTTTTCACATTCACTAGCGGACCCCTCGCATTCATCACTGGATGATTTTGATCGAGGAATAAGTCTAATGACGGTGGATTCGACATCTTGTATCGAGGGTTGGGCTCGGGGCATTATGGAGGGAATATATACCATACTGACTCGAGACTTGTGTCTTAATTTTCTTTTACGTTATTGCGTTTATTATTAGGAGTACCAGCGTGCAGCAGCAGTATCAACAACGAGTCCTTCTAGATGGGATGGGGCGTTTCTTCAGAAAAAAAGATGAAGACAAGCAAAAGGAACAAAAAAGCAAAAAAATAGGGGTTAGAGCAATGACCTGATAGCGAGTGTTAACCAATTTGGTCAGGGATTAAACGAGCGTGGGAGAAGACGGTGGTCCTAGTGGGTAAACCGAAGGACTATTGGACGAAGCAAAGACGAAATAACAACAAGAGTAAAGGAAAAAGAGAGACACAACTGATTCACTTACCACTGGATATCATTAAAAAGTAAAAGCTGGAGGAGCTGAAATTGAAATTGGAGTTGAGAAGGTGAAATCGAAATCGAAATCTAAACAATAATTATGGGCTTAATTCTTCTTTTTTTTTTTTTTTTTTTTTGGTCTTTTCTTTTTGGTATTTCCCATACAAAGTGAAAAATAAAAAGTAAATAAATAAATAAATAAAATTATTCTAAAGAAGTAGCAAAAAAAAAAAGAAAAAAAATTTAAAAAAAAGTTTGTGGATCGCGTCGAGACCAATTAAAAAATAACCTATGAAGCAAATGTTATTCTACTAATGCATTCTACGAGAATCCTGTGGATGATGGACACCAGTACTGCGGGCGGACTCATGCTCCGGTAGTGGCACATCATACTGTGGGAAGTGCTTTAATCAATACAGGGATGTATGGACACACACAAAGCGAAGTGGAAGCAAAACAAAAAGAATTAAACAAAAATAACGGTGGAGTCCACACGAGCAGGGGACAGGTTGGTAAGTAATAGTGTACGCTCTAGGTATCCAGCCTTCCCCTTTCTCTACACCTTGTACCCTTCTTGGGAGAGCGTTCGTTTGTGAGCGTCATGGGTTTCTATTATGTCAGTTTATTTATATACGTAGCAGTTATAAATATGGGAGAATCATCCACAGAGGTCGTACCTCGCTGGATTTAGAGCCTGGTGCATATTGTGAGACTTACTTACTTCGGCGTGGCATTGTGTTATGAGCTTGCTTTATTGTTCGTTGGCGATGGATG
>JAJMSM010000086.1:45285-62173 GCA_030578475.1 Hyphopichia wangnamkhiaoensis
AAAAAAAAAAAAAAAAAAAAAAAAAAAAAAAAAAAAAAAAAAAAAAAAAAAAAAAAAAAAAAAAAAAAAAAAAAAAAAAAAAAAAAAAAAAAAAAAAAGAAAAAGGAAAGAAAGAACCAACCAAAATAGTACACTTCACAACACCGATAAGCCTAATATAGACGATGAACTCAAACTACCTTTCTTGTGCTACACCTGTTATCTAATCAGATACTTTACTGCAAGCCTTGTTCCCCTGCTCTGGCCCAATGGCATGTCGTCGAATTCTCGTAGCCTCTCAATGATTAACCCAAATCCTCTCAATGATTAACCCAAATCAGGCGGCCACTCTAATTAAAGCCTCGACTGTTTACCGAATAAGTTAGGTTATTTTTTACCAATCTAGCAATTTTCCAAAATACTAATTGAAATAAAAGGAAAATCCTCTAATTGAAAAAAATTCAAAATACAAAAAAAATGCAAAAAAAAATGCAAAATGCAAAAAAAAATTAACAAAATGCAAAAAAAAATCGCGTCGCAAGTTGCCTGTTTTTGTGTTTACAAAATCAACTCTAATTTTATATAAAAAAAAAAAAAAAAAAAGAAACGAAACTTTTTCACTGGCTGGTTTCAGATTTTGATTTCAGGTTTTGATTTTCAGCTTCTGGTTTCAGATTTTGGTTTCCGATACGACCCGTGCACCAGACGTGGTGTTCTGTGGTGTTTGTGGGGCTTACAATGGAAACCGGATGATTGCAGTTCCATTCGAGATTGTTTGTTAGGTAATCATACGGACTGCATTGCCTAAGTTCTGAAGCGAAGGCTAGCATCTGGTTGACGTATGTAACAATGCTGAGAAAACATAGGGGGCTGTCAAGAGAGATGAAGAGTATTTTTGTCGGTGCCAAGCCGATGAGGAGGGGCATCATCCGATTTAAAACTGGCGAGCCAAAAATATACTAATGAGATCTAATGTATTAATAATTTATAAATGTTATATGGATATGTATATGATACAAGCAATCAAAAGATTGATTAAAAGAAACGAATAAATAGACCAGGGAAGGCGGAGCTTACCAAGATTGGATTGATTCAAACAATTCAACTCTCTTTTCATTGGACAAGTTATTGGCGATGCACTTACGAGCGTCATCGACAAGATTGGCGTGAGCACAAGTGACAAATGCAATACTACCAGAAGCTTCATTGATTTCAGCTTTGATAAGTTCATCAATAACGGGTCTACCTTCTCTGAATTCGACGTGAGACAATTGGGTCTTCAATTGACTAATGTGATCGTTGGATAATTCATCATCTTCACTGGTGGAAGTATCATTCTTTTCATTTTTAACTTCATCATCTTCGGCATCATCAGCATCAACTGGACCACCACCAATGGGGCCGGTGGCAAACCCACCAATTGGGCCTTCCAAACCAACGTGAGGTTGAGTGACATAAACGACTGGTTGAGCAGAAGTACCCTTTAATTTCAATAATTCTTGATAGAACCATTCAATTGATTTATAATGACGAATGATCCAGTAAAGTTTAACATTGGTGTTGGCATTGGATGATACAATATCTTGAGCTTCGGCGTATAAACCAGGGATACCATTACCACCAGCAACAAACACAGCGGTGTCAAATTTACGAGCTGGGAGTCTGTTACCATAAGGACCTTCCACCATGACTTTAATGATGGCTTTGTTGTCGGGTTGTTTACTCAAGTATTGATATAAACCATGGGTGGCACCACCCTTAACTTTCAAGTAGAAAGTAATGACATTAGCTTCTTCAACCGAGTCAACAATGGTGAAAGGGTGGGATTGCCAGAAACAAGTTGGTCTTAAGAAGTGAATGAATGCATGACAACCGGGGAAAGGTTTCCAGTAAGCGGGTCTTTTAACACTAACTTGTAAAGTTTCATCGGCAATTAATTTGACACTGGCATCATGAACCCCAAATACAGCTAAACGTCCAAGTCTAACGGCACGATCAAAAGCCCAGATGGCCACGGCAGCATAACCCCATTGAGTATATTGTTGATCGGTAGAACCAGCATGATGCCAAGTACCAACAATGAAGAAGATAGCCATTATGATGTGACCTAATAAGAATAATTCATAATTCTTCTTTCTGAACACCAATAAAGATTGGAAACATAAGATAGAACCGGCAATGGTACCGACAAACCCCCATTGAACGTAAGGTTTAGCATTACGGGTTTCATATTTACCAAGACCTTTACCATTATAAGTCATACCGACGGAATGGATAATGACAAGAATAACACAAGCTCTACTCACCCAACGATGTAAAAGATTAAATCTTGAATAAGACCAACCACTAATCCATTGTAAGAAATTGTTACGACCGGCAAATAAAATCAATTCGGGGATTAAGAAAAGAGACATAACCCCGGTACGATCAGCCACTTTACGACCAACCCCGGTACCTCTAGTCTTCCAGAATAAATCAGGAGTGTAATTATTGATGTGAACAATACAGAACACAAGAGCCATGATGAACCAACCAGCAATTAAAATGGTTTCCAATCTAGTAGGAGCAATCCACTGGAAGATTCTGAGGAATGATTTATGTTCAACATGCTTTGATCTCCCGGTAGAAGGTAATGAGATATATTTACGGTAAAAATTGATTGGAGAAGAAGTCAATTTATTGACAAACCCAGGAGCAATGAAATAAGTCAAGTTACAAATACCAGCAATAAGAATAATAAAGAACCAGTAACCAATTAAAGCAGTCCCGAACCAAGTGGACCAGTTATAGTTATAGAAACGATCAACGGCCGATCTATAAGCATTAGCGACGGCAGCAGATTTCAATTCAATTGGTTTATTATAAGGAAGAGTGGCGTTAAAGTCTGGATCAAGAGTAGTATTAGCCACCAAATATTTGGTAGCATTTTGATAAGCATCATCGAACTCTTGTTGAGTTAATTTAAACTTGGAACAACCAGAGAGGAAAGTTTCAATAGCATCAGGATGAGGCAGTTCTTTCAAGCAATGAGCCATGGTACCTAAAGCTGGTTGGTTATCGACATTACAAAAACCAACTTCATCGGTTTCTGCGAAGTAGGTGGCCTTTTTGGTGATGAAAGTTTCACAAGCAGAAACAGCAATCTCTTTTTTCTTATAAAGTACCAAACCTCCCTTTTCTTTGGCCACGGCGGTGGAAGCCAAAAATAAGGCTGCTGTGATGAGCGGTTGTAACAACATGGTGGATTGCAAAAAAAAAAAAAAGAGTACTTCTATTATGGTTCGCACACCCGTTGATTAAACAATCATGGAACAGACGAAAGAGGTAGGAAGACCAGGGGGTATTTAAATGAAAGTTTATTAGGCCAAAATTTCTTTTTCGGACTCTTTTATTGTCGTCTTTACCGGCAGATGAGTAGAAGCATCAGCTGGAACAATAATTCTGATGGATTAGACAAATATTTGAAGCAAAGGGGGGAAAAAATTGGGTGAAGGATATGCATGCAACAAGATTCACAACCACTTAAAGTGGAAATAATAATAATGATTCTTAATTTTAATAATAATAATAATAAATTTGGGTTAATTTCAGAAAATTGTCTTAACTGCACGGATGAACTAAACTGGTGGATGCCACGGAGACAGACTATTGTTTATAGTCGGCCCCGGTATTATGAACATACAAGTTAACAATAGACAGAATCATTTCGGTCGGGCATGTCAACTTTTTTTGCCGTTGGTTCAATATGGTTCTGGGTGAAGTTTTTTTGCATTTGAATTTGCAAGCCTACTTGCAAATGCCGTTTGAGCCTACTTTGTTGAGTAACGTTTCATTTCCCAGTCAACCAGGCTTACGAAATATGGTAATGTAAGTGGCCTGGGATGAACAGTTTAATTCGGGATGCAGTCAAGGTAGCTTTAGCAGCAATGCGTAATAAGAAATGAACGGAGAATAAAAAAAGAATGGTGAAAAAAAGAAATAAATGAAAAGAAACGACGGCGCCTTCACTCTCAACCTCCCGCGACGGCAGGAAACCACAATTTCACCTAGTTATCAGATTGGGAATTAATCTGATCAATCTACTGATTTGCTACTGAGTCTCTACTGAGTTTCACCTGATTTTTTACGTTGAAGCCACCATGATTCGAGAGAGCTTTTCCACCGGGAAGCAGCGCGGAGGGATGGCCCCTGGCATAGTCGTTTTTCCTTCATATGACGAGAGTGGCTTTTAGAACGAATCTGAGATTAATCACGGTCCCCGAGACTTAGTTGAGCTTGTAGCCAATAGTGACAGCCGTGTTGAAAGGGGGTATAAGAGTAGCCTGTGATAGGCTGTCTTGAGTCTTATTAATTTGCAAGGATACGAAGAATGGTACAAAGGGATATAACAATACAATGGGATTGTCAGTAGGTGATATTTTGTATCGGCAGTCTTACAGACTTTCCATAAAGTATCATTGGGTAGCCTGACAAAAATATGCCATTGTACTGACAGCAAAGTAAGACAGTTTGATTACATAAAAAATACTGGCATTTATCCCATCAGATAATTTGCTTTTCTTGGCTAAGATAAGAAAGGCGGACCACTACCACTATCCTATACTATCCCATAGCGACAGCTATGGGATAGTATACACCACCAGTCTAGTCAGACTAGTCAGACTAGTCTGACTGGACTACCCTACACTAGTACAGCATTCGAATAGTAAAGCATAGCATAACGAATCTAACGAATATAACGAATATAACGAAAGTATAACGAAAGCATAATTTGATATTATAAGCTTACTTAAAAATTAGTAATGGGGAATTTACACAAATGGTAACTCACTATTCCGATCCGTCAAGATAAATCAGATAACTTTTGAGTGATTTTTCCACCACGCCCATGCATTCAAAATCGCCTTGCTTGATTGGTTTCACATGTGGATGTAACAAGTGTCGATCCCTCTCTATATATACCTAAAACAAGTTGCAAATGATGAACACTCCTACAGTCCCATCTCCAGGCAATCGTAGTCCAGATGAATAATCCTGACCACCGTCTACTCGTTCATTGGCCCATCTCTTCGATCGAACCAAAATGAAAATTTTTACCCCCAATTTTTTTCAACAATAGTGCTTTTTCTTTGTGTATTTAATTTTGTTTAAATTTTTCCTTTTTTTTTGTTTTTGTGGATTTTTATTTTATATTTTTTTTTTCCTACATTTTTTTTCCGGTTACGAAGCCCTGCTGCAGAGTAAGAATTCGAAAAAGAAATAAAAGTTCTGGACAACCTTTGCAATTAAATTTATAAACGGTTGACTTCAGACAAAAATATAATTGATATATTGGGAAGCAGTATATGGAATCAATATGTAGTGGTAATTAATGTAATGGTTATCTTTGACATGTGCAAGAGAACGAGAATGATAAGGAGATGTCGTATTGATAGTGGTGATAATGGAATACTGATCAGTAAAATCATATTATGATGAAATCATATTATAGTATCACCGTAAAGTGGTGATAAGACGGAATACTGATCAGTAAAATCATATTATGATGAAATCATATTATATCATCACAGTAAAGTGGTGATAAGACAGAATACTGATGATCAGTAAAATCATATTATAGACCATAGTAAATGATGATAAGATATGATCACAGTAAAGTGAGGATAAGGAATCATATTATAGTATCACAGTAAATGATAAGATGAAATGATATAGTGAGGATCACAGTAAATGATAAGATGAAATACTGATGATCACAGTAAAATCATATTGTATGATGAAATCATTAGATCATAGTAAATGATGATAAGAAATCATATTATATGATCACAGTAAATGATAAAATGAAATAATATAGTGAGGATCACAGTAAATGATAAGATGAAATACTGATGATCACAGTAAAATCATATTGTATGATGAAATCATTAGATCATAGTAAATGATGATAAGAAATCATATTATATGATCACAGTAAATGATAAAATGAAATAATATAGTGAGGATCACAGTAAATGATAAAATGAAATACTGATGATCACAGTAAAATCATATAATATGATGATCATAGTAAAATCATGATAAGAAATATTATATGATCACAGTAAAGTGACGATAAGAAATCATAGTATATGATCACAGTAAATGATAAGATGAAATCCTGATGATCACAGTAAGTGATCATGTTATATGATGAAAAGGTAGTATCAAAGTGATACGGTATCGTAGTCTGATGATACGCTAACATCATACTAATAATATGCTTTATAATACGCTATGATGCGGTAGTAGCAGTGATACTGAAGAATATGCTATGAAAAGGTAGAATCATAGTATGGTAGAATCATAGTAGTGATCATTCAGAAGTGTAATCATGATTCAGTAGTATCCTACTAGTTCCGGTAAGGCAGTATCATAGTAGTGATGATAAAATAGTATCATAGTAGTGATGATAAAATAGTATCATAGGCTTGCATGATACTATAGTGATACTGAATCATGGGATAGTGATACTGGGGAATCCCAAGCCTAGGCGATAGCGATAGGGAGACTAAAGCAGGATACTAGATCAATGTCTGGATCATGGATCATTTAATATTGCGTCTACTTATCTTCCAATTCCAATTGAGCAATCATTTGTTCCAACTCCAACTGTTCCAATCTCAAGTACTCTTCAAGCTCACGTTGAGCCAATTCATTTTCATCATCCTCCAATTCAAGCTCATCGTGAACCAATTGATCAATATCAACCTCCAAGGTTTCTCCCTCGTGTTCCAATTGCTGACGATAATCATCCCAATCTTGTAACTCCGTCCGTTTCTCCCGGCTCACCACAAACCGGTCTTGTCGATGTCGTTCTCGTGCCTCTCGTAAAGCATCGTGTCGATTTCTTCGATTGAACGTCCCCACCACTCGTCCGTCTCGATGCTGATGATGGCTATGACTATGGCGATGATTTTGGCCGCTGCTCAAATCGCCGCTCGAATATGTGGATCGTATAGGTGAAGACATGGGATGGAATAGCCGATTCGACCTCAGTTGAGATCGTTCATGAAGTTGTTGTATCACGTCGCGTGGCTCATTGTCATCCTGATCGTGATCCTTCACTCGGTCACGCTTCTCATCCCCTTCTTCCTGATTGTGACTATATGACGATAGACTCGCTGGTGACGCCGTTGTTGGTGTTGCTCGTCTAATGGGCGAACTGAACGGGTGCTGCTGCATATTCTCGTTATTTTCCTTCTTTTTTTTGTTTATTTTTATATTCAGCTAAAGGGTCTCGCCACAGCTTTCTTTAATTATCAAAACAAAGACTCTGAGCACTTCTTGGTCCTTGCGTAACGCTGTTTCAATCGCTAAAGCAGCTGGTTTCGCCGCTTATGTCGTTCGATGGTTGTTCGTAGAATCATTCAATGATGATGATATCCTTCTTCGTTTTCTCAGATTAACGCGCCAGTTTCTTTTTTTTTTTTTTGTTTTCTTTTATTTTTTATTTTTGGTTGATGCAATCGTCAAGATTACACGGGGTAAAAGAATCCCTTCATTGATAATATACGATTGACTTGCAATTCTTTACTTAAAAACCCCTTTATTCACCTGTTTCCAAAGTACGTTGTATAGTCTTAACACAATCACTCAATCATGACCTCAACCGACCAAGAAACCGCATCCGATGCTCTGTCAATTCTAAGCTTCGATGAGGATGACAATTATGTCATGGAGATCATCGCAGAAAGCATTGCCAAGATCATCCCGTTAGTATTCCCCAGCACAATTGATTTAAACAAAAGTCTCAAAAAGGGTGAAGATAAAGACGGAAAGAAAGATGACAAGAAAGAAGCAGATACAAAAGATAAGGAAGATTCAGATGACACGAAAGACGCGGTTGAAAAATCCACCATGTCCATATATCCAGTTCAAGATATGGACGACGATAAATTCGACCTGATTCTCGGGCTTCTTGATACCAATCTTGGCTCTTACTATCAGACTCGCTTGGGTAAACTGTGGAAAGATGAAAAACGTGATGAAATGGAAGAATCAGGATTGGTGTATATTCTTTATACTGGCAAATCAGAAGAACTTGTGGCATTCACCTCAGTCAAATTGGTGGCTGAACTGTCGGCAAAAGTGCTTTATTTATACGAAATTCATATCGATCCTAAATATCAATCATCCGGTATTGGTAAAAAATTAATCAATTCTTTCCATAATCTTGCATCAAAACTTAACCAATTGGTCAATAGTAATAAATATAAATATTCGGCCCATTTTGGTAATGAAGGTACCAGTCTTACTGTTTTCAGTGATAATGATCGTGCATTGAATTGGTATTTCAAGCTTGGCTATGACTATACCGATGACTCTCCAAGAAATAAGGTTTTAAGAAATGATAAAGTGGTCAAACCTTCTTTCTACCTTTTGACAAGGCCCTTGTAACATTACGTTCATAATATATATATATATATAATGTATTAATGATATAGATGTAAATTATATGCGTCTTTTATATAATGTGTGATTTGATGTATTTTTCTTTTTTTTAAAAATTTTTAGCGTGAATCATGATTGCTCCAAGACATTGACATATCCACGGCGACCACCACGTTTGGTCTTACGAGTGGCAACACTACTAGTGGATCCATTACCAAGTGATAACAAGTCGTCCAATCCAGCAGTAGCCAAGCTTGGTCCAGGTGGTGGTGCACTTCTGGCCGGTGGGGCTCCTGATCCTGGTGCAGGTGGACCTGAAGATGCAGGTGGGGCTCCACCTGGGGGTGCGGCCCCAGTTTGATTGGGCAAAGAGCCTGGAGGCCCCGGTTGTGGAGGTGCTGGTGCCCCTGGTGGTCCACCGGGTCCGCCAGGGAGTGAAGGACCCTTGCTTGGTGCTGGACCTGATGGCGTTTTTTTCTTTGGGGGTGGTGGAGCTGCTGCAGGTGCTAATTGCTCCTCGATTGGTCTGGTAGTATCGATGTATCTACCTAATTTTTCATCGTACTTGAATTTGTTCTTTTCGCCCAACTTAGCCCTAATTGGCTTCTTTTCATCTTTATTTTTACTTAACCAAGGGAACCAGGTACCACCGCCACTGGCAGCATTGGCTCTTCTAGTAGCTGCTGCACTAGCTTGTTGCCTTGCCCTATCAGCTTCAATTCGGGCTCTTCTTGCTTCTTCTTCTCTCTTTTTTCTTGCATTTTTAGCCTCTTCATCATCTTCTTCATCTTCATCATCTTCAGGAACTGGAACATAGTCTCTCACAGTATCATCTTGAACTTCATATTGTTGATACATGGCTGATTGTTGAGATTGTGACAATCTCGATGAGTATAAGCCACCAGGACCTCCAATCACCGAATTGGCTCGTGTGGTCAATTCAGGGGAACCAGGAATGGGGAAGCCCCCAAATCCTTGATTGAGTCCAAAATTAGAGGTTCTTCTCTCCGATTGGTATGGATTGAATAATGCTTCCCTACCTGGCTGACCAGGTGATGTGGCCGTATTTAACAATAAAGAAGATCTTGGTCTAGGGGTCTGTATTGGAATGGAGTCATTGGTTTCGTTACCCTCAGTCTCGAAACTCAGATCAACATTACCATTATTATTCGATTGTGGTGGCCTATAATCTGATGGTGGTTCAAATCTAGATGGTGGTGCAAAATTAGACGATGTTGCTGCTTCTGGAGGTGACACTGCCAAGTTATTCAGCTGGGTAGGCATCTGTGGTGGTGCTTGTGGTGGTGCTTGTGGTGGTGCTTGTCTTGGTGCGGATCCTATTTGACTATTAGCCAGAGGTGCATTTTGTTCACCATTTGTCGGGACCTGGTCTTCAGACTTGTAACCAAATAAATCTCCATAAGATGCATTTTCAATGGGTCCTGGGTACAATCCTTCTTTACTGTTTGACTTTTCAGGAGCACTATACTTACTACTACCCTTGGAAGGACCATATCTATTGGATCTGCTAGGTTTCTTAGAAGCGCCAGGAGTATATGGGTTTACCCTGTTTCTAGGAGGCCCAGCTGATGGGGCTTTAGGAGGTGGTGGTGCAACAGCAGCTGGTGCCACAGGTGGTTCCTCCGTATTCAAAGCAGGTTGGTTTGAGACGTCATTTGTGGTGTCGTTAACCTCTTGAGATGGCACTTGTGGTTGTGCTGCTTGTGATGCATCGGGACGCTCTTCACTTTGAACAATTGGTGCTTGCTCTGCAGGGATCGGTATCTCGTGAGCTGCTTCTCTTTGCTCGTCCAATGTGAAATCATTTAAATTATTCTTTGAATAAGAAAATTGCAGACTTTCATATTCTGGAGATTCCTTAATGGTCTCTGGAATATATTCAGAATCCTTTTTTTTATCGCTATCATCAACAGGTGATTCTTGGAAACCCCCACCTCCTCCGCTCCTCTTTGGAGTGGATTTGAAGTCCAGAGGATAATCTAAACTGATATCACTTTGTACTGAAGGGGACCTTTGATGATGATTAATACGTTCATTACCTATATCAGAAGTGACACTTCCAACAGATGGTCTTTTCTGAGAACTGTAATGTGGAACTTGGTTGTTCGATGCTGGAATTGGAGTTGGATTAATGCTAATATGAGACGCAATGGACAGAGTTGACGACTGAGCCGCTCTGTTAGAGTAAGGATAGTTGCGTGTGGAGCCAGCTGTTGCCTTTTGAGACAATGGAGAGTACTTAGATTGTTGGGCTTTCTTTGGAGGTAATAATCCATCACTGCCACCATTATTGTCGTTGAGTTGCAAGCTTTGGGTAGATGCATTTGATGGAAGGTATCTCGAATTACTTGGAGTGGCAAGTGTTGATGAAACTGGTGGAACGATTGGTGGTGCTGGTGTCTGTTGAGCTTGGTTTACCAATGGAGATTGTTGATGTTGTTCAGTACGTTGAATAGCCAGTAAAGTTTGCTTTGTGTAAGCACCTGTTGATGGAGAAGGTGAGTACTTAGAAACAGTATTTGTCGAATTAGTTGAAAATACACCCGGTCTGTTATGTAAAGTCCCACCAAATCCGGCCTGTAAATTATCGGCAGAAGTTGCAGGAGCAGACGCAGAGTTGATAGAGCCGTAGCTGTCCTTGTAATCATTGTTAGGGCGAGGCAGGGTTTGTGGCATAGCTGTGATGTCCAATGTAGATGCTGTTCTGGAAACAGATGGACTAAACTTACTGAAGAGTCCATTTTCACTGGATTTTGGTTTTGGCTCATCCCCACCAATAAATTTGTCGAGATGGCCCCACATTTTATCAAGATTAACTCTACTAATCTTACTGCCAAACCAACCACCTTCATTTGAACTTGATTCCGAAATTCTCATTAATAAAGTTTGGAATTCATGGAATGCAACAGGACCGAAGAAATTTGATTTACCAAGTGATTTAAGAGAATTTCCAATATAATCACAATATTTTTGTGATTCATTGAATAGCCCATAATCAGCCAACAACATTGCATGCTTGAGCTTAAGTGCAATCAAGTGTGGGAAGCCGGTGGGCGGAAGAGAAGCAAGTGGAGATAGTTGTAAAGCGTACTCATAGATTTCACTGTATATAGATGTTAATGTTTGAGAACCAACAACTGAGAATGCAGAGCCATAGGTCAATGGAACACTGGACATTGGGAAGCCTGCCAAAATGAAGCACACTTCACTAGCAGTAAAGTTTCCAATTGATGCTTGATAGCTGGCAAGCCCACTTAAGAACTCAGAAGACTTTAACGACCCATTTATGAAAACGGCTGCAATTAATTCCCTATAGTGCAAAGACACCCATTCTCCTTCAGAAGCTACGTTTGTGAAATTATCAATCACTTTTTTGGTGTTACCGGCAAATACTTCGAGAAGAATTGGCATTAAATGAGCAAGCTTATTTGGAGTCTTCTGGTAAGGGAAAATATGTCTAGCATATTCAGAAGCAGTCTCAGCAAACTTATCGCCACCGATAAAGTTGGCGATAATAAGCGACATGGACCAATCGCCTCTAGATAATGCAAAGTCTAAGGCAGCTTCAGAATTACCCGCTTGTAATAAACTCCATACGGTGTTTATACCAGACGTATCCAATTTATATGCGTTTGCAACAACGTTCAATGAATGACCGTTTGTGTCAACTGGTTGGTCATAATCAACGCTTGGGTTAATAGCAGCACAAACAGCTTTAATGAATTCTGGGTTTTTCACGTCACCATCAAATTTAACCAAAGGTAACAATACTTCATTCAAAAGTAGCTCATCTGACTCGGCAGGATTGTTTCTATTCTTGAGAATTTCAATATTTGTTTCCAACCATTTCTCAACATCCTTCTTCTTGGATTTACTTTTACCTAATGGACCCGGGAAGGTGGTGAAGAAATCCTTATTTGGTAAAGTTTCCGAAACAGGTTTCACTTGCACGGAACCCACACTATGATCGTAAGCATTCGTAACGGTATTTGGAACCAAGTACACAATATTTTGAGAATTACTCCAATTGAAAATTGGGAATTGCCTATGCAAAAGTGCATTAGGATCAAGTACCTTCGGAGCTGGTTGTTGTTGGTGCTTGGCATAAATATTGGATCTTGGATTTGAAACACCACGAGCTCTATTGATTCCTGTAGTAGGTGGTAACATTCCACCTTGATGACTCAAAGAAGCTGGGGGGGCACTTGGGCTAAAAGGTTTTGGCTGTAATTGACCAAGGACAGCACCTTGGCTTGGTGGTGGAACTGGGCCCTGT
Source organism: Hyphopichia wangnamkhiaoensis (assembly GCA_030578475.1). NCBI lineage: Eukaryota > Fungi > Ascomycota > Pichiomycetes > Serinales > Debaryomycetaceae > Hyphopichia > Hyphopichia wangnamkhiaoensis. The sequence continues at coordinate 57,995 of JAJMSM010000086.1, forward strand.
GGGCCAAGTTGAGGTGGATGCATTTCTTGCATTACTGGCGCATATGGATTTACCTCTTTTCCCTTGCCACCAACTAACGAGCTGGCCCTAGAATGAGTACGCCTATGACTACTTGGTGCATAGGGACCTGCGTTTGGTACATAAGGACTCGTAGCAGAACCTTTTTCCAGGCTTCTAGCCACATTGGTATTAATCAAACCTGGGGAAGTCTTTTTAATAGGTTGTCCTTGAACGGAAGGGAATGGATGGGCATGAGACTGAGCCTGGCCATTGTTAGGGAAATTGAAGTTATTCTTTGGTTGATATGGTGTAGGAGCTTGGACTTGACCCACAGTTGGTTGGCCCATTGGTGGTTGGCCCATTGGTGGTTGGCCCATTGGTGGTTGGCCCATTGGTGGTTGGCCCATTGGTGGTTGGCCCATTGGTGGTTGGCCCATTGGTGGTTGGCCCATTGGTGGTTGGCCCATTGGTGGTTGGCCCATTGGTGGTTGTCCAATAGGTGGTTGGCCCATTGGTGGTTGTCCAATAGGTGGTTGTCCAATAGGTGGTTGGCCCATTGGTGGTAAATAAGCGCCACCTTGAGCGGGAGCACCACCGATATTTTGAGCTGGAGGAGGAAGAGAACCTTGACCATGCAATGGAGTTTGTTGAGGGGGTGGAGCCAACTTAGCGTATGGGTTTATAGGCGATTTAACTTTACCTACAATTTGAGGTTTGACAAGACCAGGGGAAGAATTAGATACTGGCGTGGCAGTTTTCACAGGAGCAGCAGCCCTAGCGGGTCTTGCTCCTGGTTTTGGTAAAGATACCGGCAATTCCTCAAAGAACGCCTTTGGTTTTGCAGGAAGCTGTTTGGAAGATGGTTGAGATGAAATAGAGGATGATCTCAGATTATTACTACCGAGCTTAGAAGGAGGTGCCACCACAGAAGAGGACGAAGGAGGTTTTGGGGAATTGACGGAGGGGGGACCACCAAGAGGGAGAGAATTCGTAGAGGTAGTAGCAGAAGGAGCGTATTTATTTGGGTGTCTTGGAGCCGGTTTAATTTTTTGAGTAATCAAATTATCGGGGAAATCATAAGCGTCGTTTTTCTTTTTGGCGGCTTCTAAACTTTTAGCAAACTCCTGGGATTCTACAACTTTTGGAGGAGCTTGATAGTGAGATGGAGGGGCCGATCTGTCAGGAACATAAGAATGGTGAGTGCTCTTTTTCGTTTGCAGTTGGTTCAGAACACTAGTATTCTTAGAGGTAGTCTGCGAATTTGAGGCAGTTTTGACGAATTGTTGTTCATCTAGGAGAAGATCGTCATCCAATTCTAAGAAATCGAGGGATGGATTTGACTTTGGTTGACTTAAACTTTTATCAAAAGTACTGGTTTCTTCATGAAAGGCATCATGAGTAGTGCTGCTACTTTGAGATTGTGTTGGTTCATCATTAGCAAATATTTCATCGAGATCTTTCTCATTGGCCAAACCAGTCTTCGAATTTTGTTCGCTTTGACCTTGAGAAACTTGATGTATACCATCGGTTTTGAGGTCTGATTTAGTGAAAAATTCATCTTCATCTTCGCCAGCAAACAACGCATCAAGCTTAGCCTCTCTTGAGTTCTGGTCACCTTGCAGTTGGGTTGCCTGTTTGTCTTCCCAAGGCAATTGATCCTCAACATGGTTATCATTCCAAGGCAATTGCTCTTCGGCATTTTCTTGTTTATCTTCCCAAGGCAATTGATCCTCAACATGTTCCTGGTTATCTTCCCAAGGCAACTGCTCTTCGGCATTTTCTTGTTTATCTTCCCAAGGCAATTTTTCCGCTGGCTGGTCCTGTTTATCTTCCCAAGGCAATTGTTCCTCTGGTTGTTCTTGTTTATGCCAGGGCAATTGTTCTTCAGCATGTTCCTTTTTGTCTTCCCAAGGTAATTGCTCCTCCGATTGGTCCTGCTTATCTTCCCAGGGTAATTCGGGCTGTTGTTGTTGTTCGGTATTCTGTTGTTCCCAAGGTAAATCTTCCTGTTTTTCTTCTTCCCAGGGTAAGTTAGATTCATGTTTTTCTTCCCCAGGGAGGTTGGCATCATCCTGAGGTTCTTGTTTGTTGATATCACCTTGGTTCCAAGGTTGATGTTTTATATCGTCATTATACCAGGGTAAATCCAGTTTATTTATTGAATCATGGTGAAAATCGGTATTTTCTTGCACCAAATGTTGTTGACTTGATTCATGCACCTGATTTTTTTCAAAGGGGAACTGGTCCTCATTTGGTACCAGAGGTTGATTCCAGGGAAACTGGACATCATTTTCATCGTTATCCCAAGGTAATGTATTTGAACTTTCATTCGAGGGGGGTATTGATTTCTTATCTATATTTTGTTGTTCATGAGTAGCATCACCAACCTGCTGGGCATGTTGTTCTTCATTCTTATTGATATCGAGTACCGATCCAATTGAAGGAGGTTGTTCGCCATTTCCAAAGCCATCCTCTTCCACGGTCATGGGAGAAATTTCAGGAGCCGCTTTAGTTTCAGGAGTTAAATTCGAGTTACCTTCGTCATCGAACTCCAATTTATTATCCTTGATGGCATTTTCAAATACGTTTTGTTCAACCAATTGGGTACGATCCAAATCTTGTTGATTGAATTCTTCTGTTTCTTCTGTTCCCTCATTTGCTAGTTGTTCTGTTTCTTCATTTGCTGGTTTTTGTGTTTCTTCAGTTGCCGGTTGTTCTGCATTTACTTGAGGCTGATCAAATACCGAATTTCTTCTCAAAATGTTATCTTCAGTGTGGACTGCTGATTCTTGAGCAATTGACGATATGGTATCAGCTATTGACAATTTTCTTTCTGGTTGTGGTTCTTGATCCGGTTGCTCATTTTTAAGATCATCATTGGCATTATATAATACACTTACTCTTTGATTACTGGTTTTATTATCATTGAGTGGTAAAGGAACTTCCTGACTTGGTGATAATGACGAATCTTCTGATTTTGAAGTTTCCACCTGAGTCACCACCTTCTTGGGAGGATGGGATTTTCTTTTATTTCTGTTGTTCCTCTTGGGGCCCATCTTATTCAATTAATTATTTAAATTCGTGATATGTTTGAATCATGTATGTATCTGATTTGATCTGTCAAATCAATGTCAAAAGGGGTCTTTGTCGTACCAAGGTCAATTGAATGATTCGTTGGTGCCTAATAGAACTTTTCTCGATTGGTTCACAACAGTGTGAGTACACGAGTGGGAATAATAACAATGAATGAAATCAAAACTGTAAAGCAATAATTCAATCTATCGGCGGCTAGTTGTTGACTTAGTTTTTTTTTTCTTCACGTTGCTCACAAATTTGTTTAACGTGTTGTTTTGAGTCAGGTGTATGGGTGTATGGGTGGGTTCATTTTTTTGAGCACGTGACCTTGTTTACGTCTTCATGATTAATGAAGACGATTTGTTATCTGATAAGTCATTTCCACTTCTTAATTCTGGTAGTCACTTGGAGCTGCATGTTTGCAATTTGCCAGAAATAGTATTGCAATTTAAGTACATACAAAAAACAAATAACTGCAAATTGGCCAGTAAGCCAACTTTATCAACCCTGACAATCTTCACCTGTTATGGTTGTAGCTTGGGCCTGCATGTTTGCCAGAAATAAGACTGCAATTAAAGCACATACAAAAAACAAATAACTGCAAATCGGCCAGTAAGCCAACTTTATCAACCCTGAAAATCTTCAGTTGTCATGGTTGTAGCTCGGGGCTGCATGTTTGCAATTTTTCACAAATATTACTGCAATTGACCAAAAATCATACAAAAATCATACAAAAATCATACAAAAAAGCAATTTACTGCAAATCAGCCCAGTAAGCCAACTTTAGGTGCTTATATCGTATTGCATCGTATTACACGGTATTACACCGTATTAGTCAACTAAATTATTGTTCCACCATAATCGAGCTTCACCCCTCATAATACTTGAATAATCCAAGGTCAATGCCTCAGCCTCATAGGTGCTAATCAATACTTCTATAAATAACATCAACAATCAAACCCACCTAACAATTTAGACAACCGTCGAAAAAAAACGAGACAATTCAGTGCGGGCGTTATTTTAATGCTGATTTCTGCTTATAAAATTTCTTTTTTTAAGACACCTGTTTTTTAAGATGCAGGAGACAAAAAAAAAAAAAAAAAA
>JAJMSM010000087.1:0-61810 GCA_030578475.1 Hyphopichia wangnamkhiaoensis
GTAGAAAAACTATTAGTGCTATATTCTTTTTTTTTTTTTTCTTTAAGAAAGCGAAAATTTTTTTCTCTCTTCACATAAGCTTACTTTTCAACAGAAAAATTTTCCAATTTTTTCATCCATAAAGTAAAATGCCTCTAATGAAAATGTAGCCAGATTGATTTTGTGATAATATCAATGGTGATAATCTCTTATTAAGATCCAATTATTTTCTGTAGACACTGCTTACATGTACACGTACACTTAGTTTACCATGTGGTGTAGATGGGCTAACCTCACTCCACCCCTCTCACTCACTCACTCACTCACTTGTTTCTTTATCCCCTCGATTTTCCTTTTATGTAATGGAAAAAACGGGTATTGCGCTTAAACCCACTTGTGATGTTGACTTTTTTTTGTTGTGCTTGTCATACACAAAATTGCCATATGTAAGAATGGAAACCAATCGTAAAACAGAGATGCTAACTGTTAGACAAGCCCATTGCTAAAAGATCTGAATCTTGAAGGGTACGGAGGTCGCAGATGTACGGATGCGGGAACTGGGTACTGTGTCTTTTTTTTTTTCGCACCCGGCTTATCAGCTTACATGTGGAATACTTCTAAATCACTGGATTAAGCTTATTTAAATACATATAGAGAGATTATTGTTTGGTTGACTTGGAGTAATAGTGTAAGTAACTACCCAAGGTCTTGACCCCGTTGATGTAGTTAGGAACATCCAATTTTTCATTGATTGAATGAGCACCGTCATCACCTCTACCCATTGGTAATAATAACACGTTGGTTTTCAATTGTTCTTCAAAAGTTAAGGTGATGGGGATAGAACCACCTTCTCTGGTGAAATCAGGTTTAACATTCCACACATGTTGGGTGGCATACGAGGCAGCGGTGAAGGATTCATTAAAAGGATTAGAAACCCAATAATTACCATCATGAATCAATTCTGCTTTGATGGTATTAGGACTGTTCAATTCAGCAAATAATTTATTAACATGAGAAATCACCAATTCATCTAACTTCTTACTGTCGATGTCAGGAACGGTTCTAATAGAAAATTTCCCAATAACCTTGGCAGGTATAACGGTCTTAGCACCACCACCAGAAAATGCACCTTCAATACCATGAAGTGATAAAGAGGGGAATCTCCATCTATGTTTTAAAATATCTTTTTTATTTTGATGTAAAGCAGTATTGGAACCAGAAGCAGCATTTAATTCTTCCACGGAAAAATCAATATCATCATATAAAGAATCTTCAGTGGTGGTTACCGGAGCCACCATTTCATTAACTCCTGGAATTAATATATTTCCTTTACCATCAACCAACTGACTCATGACTTTAATTAAGTCAGTCATGGGTTCAGCAATAATACCACCAAAGACACCACTATGCAAATCAGCACCAGGACCATTAATGGCAATTTGATAATAATTACAACCTCTTAAACCATAAGTTAACACTGGTTTGGTGGTTCCTAACCAATAATTATCACTAATACAAACAGTATCAACCTTTTGGAAATATTTACTGGCTTCATCAGCAATCAATTTATCCAAACCTAAGGATCCACTTTCTTCCATACCTTCAAAACAGACAAGCAAATTGACCGGTAATTCCCAACCCAATTCACGATGAGCTTGAACCACATTTAACCAACCCAATACTGGTCCTTTGTCATCAGTGGCACCTCTACCATATAACACATCCTTAACTTCGTCATGATGTAATTTGAAAGGTTCAGTCAACCAACCATCTTCAAGTGATGCTGGTTGAACATCATAATGCCCATAGACTAACACCGTCTTCTTAGAGGCATCATTACCGTATCTTGCCAAAATGACTGGGGGTAAATTCAATTCAGGATCAGAAACTGGAGGTGGTTGAATTCCCAAGTCTTTTAATTGAATGTCTTCGAATTCCAAATTGGTCAATTCATTAACTAAAAAGGCTGACATTTCAACCACTTTTGGTCTTAAACTTTCATCCCCTGAAACTGAAGGAATAGAAACGGCTTTGCTAAGACGTTCGATGAATTTGGGCTTCAATTCCTCAATTTTTTCAAACAATGGTTCCAATGGAAGCTTTGTGAATGACATGGTGGATTATAACTAGATCAGTAAAAAGTAAAGTTGATCAATAAAGTGAACGAACAAAAAGAAAAAAATATAGTCAATTCTTTTTGTTTCGAAAAAGAAAGTATAACCTTTGACAAATTCCTCCTATCCCATTTGATTACTTTTATCTTGAGGTTACTCTCACAGTTCGTTTTTTCCTCTCTGTTTGACTTTCTTTGTGTGAAAATAATGTGTGGTGTGCGGGCTCATCCATATCTTTGTGTTCTTTCATTTCCGTAAGCCGTTCCCAACTATGGCACTATTAAACCGTAAGGCAATTTGCGCAGGTGATGTCCATCGCCATTTCATTATTCTTCTTATGGAGTCTTATTTTTTTATTCCGATTCTATTCAATATTCGGCTATAGTCGCTAGCCCTGTCTCCGAATCTTTCCAAACTCATTGCAGGGTTGTTGTGGGTGGCATTAAACCTGGAAAACTGTCAAAACTGGCCGATAACTCTCGCCCGTACACCCCATACATTAGCAAAGAAGTAACAGAAAAAAAAGTAATCAACTGCTTGATCTTCTTTCTTCGTGTGGTACAACTTATGCAACCATTTCGGTGGACCCAGTTCACTTTGCCATGAGCTCGCGTTCCAGTACATCAAGTGAAGACGATGACGATGAGATTCTCGCCTTGATCGACCCATCAGCTAAACCAATTGCCAAACAGCTGACAATTAAGAGTAAGTCTCCACCATTATTTGAAAGAACGAGCCCGTCATCAACCAAAGATGTGTCTCTAAATAAGAATCAAGGGCCCAAACGTCCCAAGTCAGGATCTGTACCTGCCCCAAGCAGTCGTATCACTCGCTCACAGATGTTACCATTTCGAGATTTAAGTGATGATGATGATTTTGATATTGATATCCCCCCAGTTTTCCAAACTCACGCGGTCGAGAATGAAAAATTATTGAAGAATAATGTGGATATACAACGTGATTTAACAGAAGAAACTACTAAATTGAAACAAGAATACAAACAAATAGTGGAGATGAAGAATGCTATCTTATCAGAATTGAATGATAATGGATCTCATTTTAAGTATTCTCAGAATAATGAACATCATAAGCAGTTGATTGAACTGTTTGTTAAGAAAAGCCTTCGTAAAAATTACGAGTTTGCTCTACGGAGACAATTCTATTTTTTCAAATGCGTTTATCGTATTGATCCTAGCAGTATTGACGCTCATCCTAAAACTAACTTGTTACCAGATGCAGCCATTTCATTTGCATTTCGCAGCCACGATAGTATTGTTGGTACACTCAAGTTAGTTGATGGTGATTTGAAATCACTCCTTGATTTTGCCCTTTTGAAAATATTCAACATCAGCTATTTAACTAATTTACAAAATTTTTTGATTAGTTACAAATATCCAAGCGCTGGACTGGAAGAATCATTCTTGAAATACATTGAAGCTATTGGCGGTGATTCAAGCGTGCTACATGCTGGCATCACTAACTTATCTTCTTCAACCAGACAACCAACTCTTCCACTTAAGCTATTGCAGTATAACAACCACACTTCTCTTTTACTACAGAGACTATCATTGGTATTTTTGTATTATTCATCAGGCCAGCTAACTTCTGATTTATATCACTTGATGTCTCTCACGTTCTTATTCATTGTTTCTGATTTCAATTTGAATCATAATGATTCAATAGGCTTACAGAAATCGTTCGTTGAGCCAGTTTTCCGCAAATTGATCTTATGGCGCTGGGATTGTGCACATGCAAGCACCCCAAAAGATATTAATCGATTTATCACCGATGAAAACTCGCATTGGAACCGGGCCATTGATTCAGTTTTCAACACATATATATATTCTCACCAGGAAAAGCCAATTAGTGAGTTGAAACAATATCAGCTTATTTATAACTTTTTAAGACTACTTCATTTATCATTTAGCACCGACCGTGATGAACCAGTGGTGATCCATCTCGTTATAGAAAACTTGAAACGGTCATTTGCAAAATTAGACTTAGTGAACACTTCCCTCGATTGGCTCCAACCAGACTTAATGGCTGCAAGTATGCTTGAGCTTGATACGGACATTGATTTCACACCCAGTATGAAATCACTCCAAATGACCATAAGTGAGATGAATAAAGTCGATATTCCAAAGTCAATTGGTGTTGGCGGGTTCCATGAGGTGAATCTGATATACTATATCTATTTCAAGTTGCTAACCATCAATCTCACGTTGTCGAGAACTTTTGTTCATAATTACAATTGTCCAGCCAATCAACAACGCTACGAAGAGATAAAAAGAGACAATTTCAACGCCCTCAATAAGTTGGTAAAAACAATTAATCGGATCCGGGATAATTTCCACCACCAATTGGGCAACGTGCTTCAGGTACCCAATGATTTAAATGATTACTACGATAAGGATACCATTGTGTCCATGACTACCGACACCTATTTTCTCTTAAACCATCTTCACACGACATTAAACAAAGACATGCGTCTAGTACAGCAAGACGTATTTTACGATCATTAGAAATATGACATCAACAAGACCTCTCTCTAATCTCGGTTGCTAACCAAACTTGGCTGCCGATCGAGGGCCACGGGATCATTGGGGAGCGGAAGTTATGGCAGAACTCCACGTTTTGTGTGCAGAAAGTCAATATGCGCACGCATGGGTTTTTCCAAAAGCACCGGAACGAAAAAATGGTTAAAAAAGTAACAGAAAAAAGAAAAAAAAAACGACGGGGCCCTAAAGAGTCATAAAAAGAAACAGAAACAGAAACAGCTTGCAATACGCAATAATGTTTCATTTGACACAACCATTCTTTTACTGTCGTCATTATATTTCCAAGTATACTTCATTTACCACCAGGTCTTATACACAACGCCCTCTTCTTGTCAAGCTTACTCGCACCATGACTACCGATTCTTATACCGCAACCAACTCACATTCTCCAGCCACGACTTTCAAATATGTCAATCCGGAAGTGGTTCCTGATCCAGAACATCCCGAATATAACGGTGAAGTTAACTTGAAATATGGGTTTGGACCATTACCAAGTGATTTGAACAATAAGAAGATATTCTTCTTTGATATTGATAATTGTTTATATGAAAGATCCACCAAGATCCACGATATGATGCAAGTTAAGATTCATCAGTATTTCAAAGACAATCTTAAGTTGAATGACGATCAGGCCCATGAATTGCATATCAGCTATTACACCACTTATGGATTGGCTCTTGAGGGGCTCGTGAGAAATCATCAGGTGGACGCATTACAGTACAATGCTCAAGTTGATGATTCACTTGATTTAAAGTCAGTCTTACATTATAATAAGAACTTACGTGATTCATTGATTAAAATCAAACAAGAAAAAGACTATGAAATCTTCTGGCTTATTACCAACGCTTACAAGACCCACGCTTTAAGAGTGGTCTCCTTCTTGGGCTTGGGTGACTTATTCGATGGATTGACTTATTGTGATTACTCAGAATCTCCCATCGTTTGTAAACCAATGGATAAATTCTTCCACAGAACCTTGAGTACCGTAAATGTTAACTATAACGATTCCGAAGCCATGAGCAAGCAATCTTTTGTTGACGATAGTGAAATCAACGTGAAAGCCGCCCATAAATTGGGGTTTGGTTTGGTCATTCACTATATTGAGCTTGATTCCGATTATGAAAAAATCAAAGCAAAACTGGATTTTGCTGAATTTTATGGGTCTGGTGATAACTCAGATAAATCAAAGATCCAAGTCATCAGAAATATTTTAGAGTTAAATAAGGTGTTACCATAGAATCTTGTGTTTTTTGTTTTTTGTTTGGCTTTTTTTTTTTTAAAAAAAACCCCACTAGCATTATTGTTTATTCATTCTTACATGCGGTTATTTATACTTGATGGTTGAAATACGCCTTCCATTGTTCCTCTGTTAAAGCTTGTCTTTCAGTTCTTTATAGTTTCATTAGAAAAATTTGCCTTCATGTAGGTGTTCATTGTTAGATGATTATACGTTTTATTATTTATTTAGTCAGACGTATTGTAATTGGATTGTAATCTTATCTCCTCGTTACGAGAGATTAAATTTTGCTGCCACATCTTGATCTGCAACAAAAATATCGGTAAAATATTGAGTAATCGCGGACAACAAATAAAGAAAACCAAAAAGAAAATCAAAACGAACGAAAAAAAAAAAATTGGTTAATTGCAAATAAAAAGTGTTCCAGCCACAGACCTTCCATTCAGGAGAATATCCCATTTGATCTATTTATCATTGCAATTATGCCACCAAAGAAGGAAGTTCAGTTCAAAGGAAGAATTTTGTTCTTACATGGTTACACACAATCTTCATCCATTTTCTACGCTAAGACTTCAGCATTAAGAAAGAAACTTCAAAAATTGCAATACAAAGCAGTGTATTTGAACGGTCCTCATAAGTTATCACCAGCTCAACTACCTTCGGCTGATGCCTTGTCTAAATTCAATTCGGTTGCCCCAGATAGTGATGAAGAAACAAATTATAGAGCATGGTGGATTAAAAAGGATTACAACAAAGATCCTGTTGAGATCACCGAAGCCATAGACACCATCAGCGATTATATCAATAACGGTACTATTATACCTGATACCGACTCAGGTAAAGAGGAAACAGCTTCCACTGCTGATATCGAAGAGGATCAGAAATTGCCCATTGTGGGCCTAATTGGATTTTCTCAAGGGGCAGCATTTGCGGGTCTTTTGGTTCATAAATTCAATGAGATATTCAATATAGACACTTTAAAATTTGCCATATTATATTCAGGTTTCAAAATAGATACCTCTGAAAACTCACCAAGTGCATACTTAAACGATCATTATACCAAAGATGGTGGTGAATCTGATCCAGTTAAACTTCTTCATGTCTATGGAGAGCTAGATACCGTCGTGGCTGAGGATAGATCATTATCCTTATATAACCATTCAACCAAGAATTCAGATCTTCTCAAACACCCTGGGGGCCATTTTGTTCCAAATTCAAAAATGTTGATAGATCAAGTTACAAATTGGATGTTGCATGTTGAAGCCGATAAACAAAAAACTGAGGACAAGTCCACTAATGACAAAAAAGAGGACAAGAAGAACAACCTAGATGATTTAGATTCACTCATGGATATGATGGATAATTTGGGAAAAGCCTAGATAAGAATTTTGTATTCGATTTATTTATTATTTGGACTATTAGATAGATTTTTTGATTAATAGTAAGATAGAATAATGACTTAACATTTCTCTTGTTACTAAAGAGATAATCTATTTGGTTCTCTTGTTACTAAAGAGATAATCTATTTGGTACATATATACTTTTTACAACTCTTTATGCTCTATATCTGTCTTTCTTCCTATGGATGTAATAATTAGAGCTCTACTTACAATTCATCATGGACAGGCTTCTTGGCCTTCTTACCAGTTCTGTATTTGTATCTTTTCAATTCCCTCTTGGATAATTCTCCTTCCAAAGGATTTCTACCGTTTTGTTCAATTAACCATTCACCAATCTTGAGTTTATTGTTCAATTTACCCTTACCTCCATACTTTACAAATTGGTTCTTCTCAGAATCGTAGTTCAATAAAATAGGTAAATGATCATCTTCGGAAACAGGGAGCTCAACTTCTTTCTCACCATCGGCACCAAAAGCAATTTTAGGGTTATTAATTCCACTCAAAGATTTAAGGGTCAACATACCAAATTTATGAGTATCAATAAAGTCAATAGCCAATGATTTGTATAATGGGCTGATTTGAGAAGATTCCGAGATTAAAATGACTTTGTTGAAACCTTCATGGTCACCCAACCATTCCTTCAAAGTATCACTTCTCAACCCAGGAAATTTCTTAACGTAGTTCTTGATATGACTGGTGACATAATTATACATAGCTTTAAGACTTCTTTCTCCATTATAAACATCCACGGCATGTCTGTACTTCTTACTAACAACATTGGAATCATACTTGGGAGGTCTGAAGATCATTAATGTAGGGAACCCAGTGACTTTATACTGAGAACATAAGGGTTTATTATAGTCTTTGTCACAGTTTACAGTGGCCACATTAACGGCATATTTACCATCTTGATGAATCAACTTTCCCAATTTTTTAAAAGCTGGTTTTAATTGCTGACAATAGCCACACCATGGTGCGTAAAATTTGACAATCGAAGTATAGTTCGTATTTTGAATAACCTTATCGAAATTGGATGGAGTTAATTCGTAAATATTTTTGTCGCTAGCGTATTCATCACCTTGAGGAGCGCCACCACCTCTTGCAGCGACAATTACCGCAATTTGGAATAGTACTAAAAGCTGGTAGATGACTTTCATCGAGTAGTTTTGTTATCCTCTAAAGTTCAGCTGACGAATAAGGTAATTTTTTAGTAAGGGACTCTCTTCTTAGATCAAAAAGATTACCAAATCTTAGTCCATTTTTTCACCACCGCATTGTTAAAAATTAATTGAAGCTCGAAGCCCGTACACCCAAAAGATTCTTACACTACTACATAATGACACTGAAGCAAGAAAGATAAATATATCATTAACAGTAATATACAAAGGAGAAATAGAGTAAGGTAAATATGGGTTGGATCATGATTATGGATAATCTCTCAATGGCTATTCAATTCATATTTGTCGCCAAAAAAAATGAAAATTTTCAGTCCATGAAGATTTCAGAATATTTCAAGTGCCTCAGCCATTAGATTCAGGTTAAAGTTGCAGGCTCCACATGGAAGCAATGGGGTGTAATTTAATTAAACATAGACACCAAAGAAGTTGGAAGCATAAACTGATCCTAACCCAATTGAAAGAGAAGCGATTAAAATATAAATCAATTGAACAATTGGAGAACGCGATTTATTATCAACCAAGAAAGCCAAGGAAAGAGAGCCAAATGCTATAAATTGTTAGTATGATACGATATAGATTTGAGTCTATCCGAAGTGTGGATATATAAGAAATTTGAGTCAATTAACATACCTGAGAGAGCTAAAAGAACGGTAATCAAAGTTTGATACTCGTTCAAAGGGCTTGGAGCAACAGGCGCCGATGCCAACACAAACAAGCGATTGTATTCATCATAAGTTGCACCTTGAGTCATTTTGAATGTGTCTAGTGTGGTGTCACTTGAAATGTTTCGTTAAGTGGCTCGTTAGAATTATAAACTGCTTTTTCAACTATTGATTTGATAGCCTGGCCTGTTCTTCAACAGAGGCCGAAAAAATGAGATACTGCCATGTTAATTTTTATGGTGTCGACACGCAAAACGAAAGACCCACACACCTATTATGTTCGTCTGAGTACTCATTTTGCATTGGATTGATATTAAGAATAGGAAGAATTGTATTCTCTGTTTAACAGACTAAAGTTCACAACTTAAATCATGTCTGATAGTGGCTGGAATACTATAGACTCAGATGCTGTATGTTTCGTTTAATTGAGCTCACATATTGATCTTACATAAACTAACCAGAATTGTTCAGGGTGTTTTCACCGAGCTAATTGAAAAACTAGGCATTAAAGATGTTCAATTTGATGATTTATATTCAATTGATGCAGACTCTCTTGGAGCAATGTCTCCATTGTATGGAGTGGTTTTCCTATTTAAATACGGACAAGTTGACCGAAGTTACGCGAAGGATGGAAATAAACCGTTAGATGGGGAATATGACGTTGATTATCAAGATAATGGGATTTTCTTTGCTAATCAAACCATACAAAATGCATGTGCCACTCAAGCAGTCTTGAATGTTTTGTTCAACGTGGAGAAACTTGAGCTAGGCGAGGAACTTAATAATTTTAAATCTTTCGTCACTGGATTTGATGGTGAGATGATTGGAGAAACTATATCTAATAGTGATTTGATTAGATCAGTTCATAATTCATTCTCATCGCCAAACTTGATAGTGGATGAAGATAAACCACAACCACCTCCTGATTATGATGATAAAAATGATGGGCTATTTCACTTTGTAGGTTATCTCAACATCAACAATCAAATCTACGAATTGGACGGGTTAAAAAAATATCCCATCAAACATGATAAATTAGAATCAGCAGCCGAATTCACCCAAAAATTACCCGAAGTTATCATGAGACGAATTTCCAAGTATGGAGATGAATTAAGATTTTCGCTTCTTGCAGTAACTAATGATAAATTAGACTTTGCGAAGAATATTGGTGATGAGATGCTATTAAATAGTGAAACATTGAAAAGAGAGACTTGGCAGAGAGAAAATGAATTAAGAAGGCATGATAACATGGGTCTTTTGGTTGAATTATTGAAGAATATCAACAAGGGGTTAAGTAATGAAGACTATGAGAATTTATTAAATGAAGCACGTAAAAAGAGCCAATTGAAATTATTACAGCAGTTCACCAATCTGCAAAAATTCAAATAGAATTTATGTGAAATATACTTTAACGACGTAATAATACATTTTTTCAACTTATTTACATATGTACTCTATTAAGTCTATTCAACGTCCCCAAGTGAGAAGAAACCGCCACCGTGCGAACGACTATGACGTGAAAAGTAATCGAAGTCAATACTCAAGGCATTACCTAACAAAATAGCTCTTTGGTCTAGAGTTAAAGGACCTGCTACTGAAGGATATAATTCACCGAGGCCGGCAAAACTGGCTGGATCCATTCTTATTATATAAACCCCTGTATCGGTAAATAATTCTCTACCCAAGCCAACCCAATTTCTGTCGACAGAAGCAATTACGTCACCATTTTCATTTCTGACCGGGAAGTCAAATGATAAGAAAGGAGCATCAATTGCCCCATATTGTTGGTAATCGTTGGTGGTTTCATCTTCAAGTTTGAATAAATTGTAACGACGTCTCCAAAGATGCCAACTCTGGCAAGATTCTCCCAATTCTTCGAACATTAATTGTCCATTATTATCATAGCCGGGGAGATAACACTTGATGTGAGAATTAATGAATGAAAAAGGTCTCTTGACTGTCATTAATAAATCACCATACATATTAAATACTTCGATTTCGAAAGGACGATGAAGTTTGAAAAATTGTCTACCAATGGCTTTTAAGAATCCGAAATCTTTTTCTCTCATAAAACCAATCTGTTGACCACTTGAGTCCATAATTTTGTAACGATTGGGTTGTTCGAATCCAAGGAATAAGTTCATGAATTCGACTTCTCTTTCAATCACCAATGTAGGTTCTCGTAAAAGATCATATATGCCATCTTCTGGGGTAATTAATCCATTCTTGTTTGGAGGAACTTCAAAGACGGTATGATTCAAAGTAGGTTCATTTTCAAACTGGCTGTAATTTGATGATGGACTGGCTTGATAGTAAAAATCTTGCTGGGTCTGTGATTGCTGCTGTTTCAGAGCATTTTGTTGATTTTGAAATCGTTTTAATTCTTCTTCTGATATTTCCCGAGCTACTCGGGTCTTATTACCGGAATATCGAGGTAATTGTCTTATTAGGGATGTTGAAATTGATCGATAACTCGATAATGCACGTAAAGATCCTGGAAGTGGATGACGAACTAATTGTCGTAAAGGTAGCATAATTAATGAATTGATTAAATATGTGGTATTGAAAAAGGATAAGATGGCAAAGACCTGAAATGAAGGCTCGAATAAACCATAAAAAAAAAAAAAAGAAGCAGTGCACTAATTTTGGGATCAGAGCCACTCTAACAAAACAAAAAAAAAAAAAGAAATAGAAAAAGCTAGACATGCTTTCTTGATTTATGGAGTTTTTACAGTCACTAATTTACTTTGAAAAAGGATACTATAGAGCTTAATTGAGTCCAATTAGCAATAAAGACAGGTGTCAAGGGAATCGGCAAAATGGTAAAACAAGGGTCCTCAGATAACGTTCACAATTCATTCAAATAGCTAGCGATACTCAGACTGCAAATTCAAGTTCTGGTACCAATTGTGGTACGTTCATTGATGATTGATATGTGGGATTGAAGACCGAGATGGTCCTAGATTCATTGGATTACAAGCAGTGAAAAATAGCCTAGAAGACACGGCCTTGAGGCAAGATCATGAAATCATCCAGTGAAAAATCAGCAAATGACGAACTATCTAAATCTCCAGAAATATGCTGATAACATTAACAAAGGTGATAATGCGGGCCATACGAAATCGAGAAGGCGGGCGAGCAGATCAATACTAAGCCGAACCCAACTACTACGACCAAAAAGTTAATATTAGGAAAGCATCTACCACCATTGAATTGAGTATGCGAAAGACAGCTGACAAAACTACTAAATTATAGTACCGATGCATCACAGGATTCGATTCCTGAATTAAAGTGTGAAATCAGTGATGTTAAATTCTTACGCTGTGATTGAATATTCGTCATGATGATCAACTACGAAATTCAGTATCAAAGTATTTTGTCGAATGTTAAGCCAGTGGAAATATCTAATCATATTGGATCTAAAGAACGGGCAGGTAGTAAGACAGTTTCAAAGCCAGGCATTGTTTTCAGGAATTTCCTGATTATGCCAGTTGATTGACCCATAAGGAGAAATTTAGAAAAATTCTCAATCATAAAAAGCTCCCATTACCAAAACGACCTTACCGAAATGAAACAATTCCCTTGTCATTATGAAGAATGGGATCAAGTACTTAATCAAAACTATCGAATTACTACACATGTGGAATTACTACACATGTGAGAGTTCATACTGGTGAAAAACCTTTTTAGTTGTTATGATTATAGTATATCATTTAATCGAGGTGATGCTGTCCAACTGCATATGAGATCGAAGTAATCAATCAATCATCAATAATCCCTAGTCAATAATCCCTAGTCAATAATCATTAATCAATCAATAAATCATATGAAGTGATTTCCTCGGAGTATAGCCGTTTATTTCTTTTAATTTTTGTTGTCTCGAGAACCCTCGGTTCAATGGAAGGATTAGCATCAGAAAAACTAACACAAAATTGAATTCAGAAACTCCGAGCAACTTGCATGGGTTTTTTGGGTTATACCCCAGATTTTCAACTTACACTTTTCGTTTTCAGTTTAGAATAACAGTTTTTTGTATTTACACATACATAAAAATACATAGGTGATAATGACATTTTCATTTAATGAGTTTACTCTTTAAGTTTCTTGGTAGCTTGACTGACGACAGGGATATCAGCTTCACCACTCAAGACTCTCTTCATGAATTCATAAACGGTGAAAGTAACGGCTTGACCAGGAGCAACTCTCATAATTCTTGGGGTGATACCTTTATACAAGGCGGCAGCCCCTTCTTCTTTGATTAATTGATTACCGATTTTCACGATTCTAACAAATCCAGATTCATTGGAAGCGTAAGTGGTTTTTTGTAATCTAGTTTTGATGGTATCCAAAGGAGCATTTGATAAAGGACCCAAAGCACCACTAAGTAACCCAATCAAGGAAGTTTCCCAACTTGGCAATACTTCGGTGCCATGATAGCTTTGTAAATATTCTTTGATTTTGGAATAAACGGTAAAATTAACACCCTGATTGGTAGCTTGTCTTGCGGCGGTCAAGGAAACCCCACGGTATAAAGTTTTGAAACCTTCTTCTTTCACAATCACATAAGCAGCATGGGGAGCATTACGATATTTAGGAACGTCCAAAGGATCAGCCATTGAATGATGTTGAGCCTGTAAACGAATCTTCACCACTTCCATGGGATTCACCACCATGACGGCTTCAGTGATCCCAGCACCCACACCGGCAACAAAAGTGCTGGCGGTGCTGATGGAACCATCTGGTTTGTATAATAAAGAACGATAGAATTCATAAGATGAAAATCTTAATGCCATTTTAGGAACAATCCCAATCACCACGGCCCCCAACCCTTTATACAAGGAAAGAAACGTTTCCTTCTGGACAATATTGATACCGGTTCTCAAGAACCCAGGGGGCTTTTTACCTGATTTTCTATATAATTGCATTCTCACCTTAACGGTATCTAATGGATGACAACATAATGCTTCGAATAAACCGGCGGTACCCCCAGCCACCAAATCGGTGACACCTTTACCCTTGGTTTGTTTTTTATTAGCGGGAGCAGATGACATAATAAATAAATGAAAATTGATTAAAACAGTAGAAAGAAGGAAAAACTAGAAAGAAAGAAAGAAAAGGGATAATGGGAAATAAAAAGAAGAAAAACAACAATTTATATATACGTATATATATGATATTTTCATAAATGCATATAGTACTTCATAATGACTACAACCCATAATTTCAAAATCATAAGGAAACATAGGAGTATGAGCCCTACATTTACTCCGTGAGTCCTTCTTTTACTATTATTTTTTTTTCTTTCCTTATTTTTTGCTTGTTGCTTTTTGCTCATTTTACAGCTTTCTCTTCACTTATCGCCCTATTAGTGATTCAAACACCCCCCCACAAAATAAAAAAAGACACCCATATAGTTGCAATTGCGCATTAAAAGTTTCGGTTGTGCAAGTTTTGTGTAATGAAAACAGTTAGCCCCCTCTGAAAACATATCCATTTCTCCGGGGGATGCCCCGAGCATACACCCATACACCTCGCGTCAGTAGTCATTCACTCTGGCAGTCTCACTTTTTTGCGTTTACCTTTGTTTTTTTTTGTTTTTTTTTTTTTTTGCTACAGGTTATCCGCGGGTGATTATTACTGTTTGAGTTCGGACACCCAGGTAGCTGGGCCCTTTAGCCCGGGAGTTCATTTCTATACACAAAATGATCTTATGTACTCCAGGTTTTTTTTTTTTTTTTTTTTTTTTTGTAGAAGTCTCGGAGTGATTATTTTTTAACCATTTCATCGAGCTAGATTCTGACCGGATCAAATTGAAGAAAACCAGTTGTTTCGGGTCCTAGTCGGAGTGGTTGAAATTTAGGGTAGGTGATGTTGCTTACACGTCAACCGATTTTTATTCAGTTATACTGACGGTATTGTAAGCAGATTTTTTTTTTTCTTGGGCTGTCTATCCACACGAGAACCTGCCAAACGTCATAAAATGTTTTGTGTTTCAGAAAATCGTTTATTGATCTATTTATAGTGATAACGTGGTGGCGTAGCTGATGGTTGTTGTAGTAGCGTAGTTAGTGGTTGTTGTAGTTTATAGTTGTTATAGTAGCAGTGGCTGTTGTTATGGTTGTGGTTGTGATTGTTGTTGCTCATAATCAAACGAGGGACGTAATGTACTCATGATTTGACTTGAAACAATCAATCAAATAAATAGTGAGAAATTGGTCCAAGTTCTGAACTAGTCGTTCAATCGCATATATTTGAGATCGGGTAAATGACAAGTTGACATCATGGAATGGTTCATAATTGATGATTCTTAAATATTCAAGTAATTTACGTATGGCAACATCCTCGCCATAATTGACCGTTTCACCCTGTTGATGGTGATGTTTCATGCATTGGCTCACGTTTCTCATATTAAAGTACATCGAGGTATCATTTCGTATGATTGGGGCAAGGACATTCAAATCAATGATTATATCGATATACAATGATTGATTGATATCAACTAAATCACGTTGTTCCTGGAAATATTGACCATATCGAGGCTTAATGCGTGAAACAATTCTAGGCCGGATAAGAGATTCATGTTCCATCGATGGATAACAGCTAGTTAATGGGTTGGTTAGCATTGGCAAATTGATTACCCAATTACTTTGGCCAAGGGAGTTAGTGGGTTTCGGTTTTTAGTTTTTTTTGCAATTGTGGATGCGTGCAAAAAAAAAAAAAAAAACGAGTTGCACTGTGTGGGAGTGGGCCTGTATACTACAAAGACATGGAGATATGGCACAAATTTATTAATACACAAAACATATAAAATCATTATTCATTGGCAGTATTAATGGCAGCTGCTGCATTAGCAGTAGCTTGAGGAGTTTCTAAATCTTTTTCCTTCTTCAATTCATTCAATCTTTTAGCTTCATTATGAACATCCTTAACGTCTTTTGATAAATTTTTATAAAAATCATGGACTTTAACTCCATAAGGATGACTTTGAGCTTTATCAAAATAATGATGTAACTTTTGCTGATAAACGGATCCTTGGAATGAATTGGTTAATGAGGAGAATTTATTAGAAATATTCAGAATATTACGATTAGCCGTCAGATCAGGTTCTTGAGAATGAATATATTTTTCATCCAATGATCCCAAAAAACTCTTAAATTTAGTCGAATATCCCTTTTCGTTATCAAAATTAATCAGTTTTTCAATTAATTGGTCACTAACATTATATCCATGGGCCAATAATTGGGCCAAAATAGCCAGTTTGGGTTTTTCTTCTTGACTGATATCATCATAAGTTTCATCTCCAGTATGAGTGGCGGAACTTTGAATCTTGTGATCTCCCGTGGTGGCAGCACCAGTTGCAGCTGGTGCTTCACCAGAACTGGAAATTTCACTATATTGGGGTGGTGCATCTTTAGCAACTCCCTCGTTAGCAGCAGAAGTGGATGAAGATCCACTCAGTTCCTCCACTTTAATTGGAACTCCTTCCAATTCAGCATCATTCAATAATACGGCTGTCGATAATGCTTTTGGAGATTCAAAATTGATTTCGTATGTTTGTAATTTATCTGTTTTTTCTAATAAATTAATTGATTTAATCTTACCGCAGAATCCAAAAAATTCTTGAATCTTCTCATGAGAAACAGCAGTGGGGATATGGGAGGCAATAATTGAGGACATTGTTATTAATTAAAGTAAAGTTATTTAAAAAATCAAGTCAATTGAATTAGAAAGTTTAGAAAGGGTGAATTGGCTCTTTTATATAATTGAATTGGAAGGCAACTATTTCAAAAGTCAGGTTTATTGAGGCTTGAATTGAAAATAGGTTGGATACACAGCAATACTACTCGAATTTCAACCTAGCAGCCACTTTATGAAACTAATGGTATGTGAATATATGTATTGTTCTCTAAACACTAAAATAACTGGGGTGGGTGTGCGTCCTGCATAAACCCACCCAGCAAAACACGACATTTTGTCACGCATAGTAAAGCAACTGAGAGTGGCTTGACACGACATTGTGTTTGTTTTACGCTGGCCAAGCGCGACATTGTCCTCTTGCTTAAATATTTGGTCATGAGTTTATTTTCTTAGCCGGGCTGTACTACCATACATTATATCATAAGCTATCATAGTAAATTTGTAAGTTATTAACTAATGTTGTCTAAGCTGAAAGCTAAGTTATAGCTATTAAGTTATGGCTATTAAGTTATGGCTATTAAGTTATCGCTATTAAGTTATGGCTATTAAATTATCGCTATTAAGTTATCGTTCTTAATTATGGTACTTATAGTTTTGTAAATGATAAGGGCTAGGAGGCTTCGAAACATACGTCATGATTCCATTGGTATAAATGGCACTATCAATAATACCTCAACGTGTACGCTATCTCTCTTACTCCTTCTATTACGAATATCTCTCTTACTCCTGCTATTAATTCACCATTGTGAGGAGAATAGTTGAGGTGTTTTTCAGACTCTATGCCCTTTGTCAATTTCTTCAGTTAACAGCAGGTAATCCCATCGTAGTTAACTAAAATTGAAAATCGAGATACCCCACCTTCAACATTCCGTCACGATTGATCCGTCTATTTGAATACCAAAAGTCATATACTTATTGGTTATCTGACTATCACTCGCAGTGTCTTGCTGTTTACAGACAAGCACCAAAGAAAAAAAAACAAAAAAAAAAAAACCTTAAAAAAGAAACAAAATGAGTGAGAACAGTAAGTTAAGGTAATTGGCGGAGGGAGTCTATCCATCACCGTTGGTTCCCGTCGCGCTGCGCTGCCCTTTCTAGCACACCATCTCCAACTTCTACACAAAACTTAATCATGGGCACTGAACACCGAATTTTGATATGGCCAAACGCAAACAACAGGTATCACCGATTAGAGACCAAAGTTTAAAAAAAAAAGGCAAAAAAGGAAAAAAACAACAAGATTATATAAATAACTAGATTTGGCTTGTTTCTACTTTTTTGATTCCTTTCATTAACTTGCAAAGAAATTACTACATAATTCATCATGTCTGATGGTATGTGCCATTTGGTTAAATTTCGTATTATGCGATGATCATCTCATTACTAACTATTTTTTTCCAGTTCAATACAAATTCCATCCCAATAAAAAAGCATCTATAATCACCGCTCCATTTTCTGGAGGTCAACCCAAAGGTGGGGTTGAACTTGGACCCGAATATATTTTAAATGCTGGTTTTGAAAAACAAATTGCTAATTTAGGCTGGGAAACCGAAATTGTCACCCCTTTAGCTGATTGTGATTTTGAACTGAAAAAACTGAATGAAAAGGATCAGTATGGGGTTAAAAATACCGAAATTGTTAATGAATGTAATCGTAAGATTCATGAAGCTTTGAAATCAGTGGCGTCTCAGGGTAGATTACCAATCACCGTTGGTGGTGATCATTCTATTGGTACTGCTACTGTAAGTGCCATGTTGGCTCATAATCCTGATACTTGTGTCTTGTGGATCGATGCTCATGCTGACATTAATAGTCCTTTAACCACCGAACTGGGTAATTTACATGGTTGCCCTATCTCATTTGTTATGGGCATTCATTCTGAATCTTATCCTCCTCAATTTGATTGGGTTCCCCAAAATTTAAAACCAAATAGAATTGCCTACATTGGTTTACGAGACGTTGATGAAGGCGAGAAAAAAATTTTAAAAGAATACGGTATACCGGCTTTTTCCATGCATCATATCGATAAATATGGTATTGGTAAAGTGGTGGATATGGCTTTGGATGCCGTGAACCCTGACCGTACCAATCCTATTCATTTATCTTATGATGTTGATGCCATTGATCCTCTCTTCGTTCCTGCTACCGGAACTCGTGTTGAAGGTGGATTGACCTTAAGAGAAGGTTTATTTGTCGCTGAAGCAATTGCTGAAACCGGTTTATTAGGTTCTCTTGATATTGTTGAAACTAACCCTATGTTAGGTGAAAGTGATGCCCATGTCTTAGATACCGTTAGTGCTGCTTGTGCCATTGGTAGATGTGCATTGGGCCAAACTCTCTTGTAATGAGTTAATATGTAATTATGTCTGTATACTATTTCAATATATATATATATATATATATATACTTCTTGTAATGATGTAAAACGTGTCTTCATACACGTGTGGTTGATGTTGTTATCATAGTTGCAACACGTGTAGACTGCAAAGATAAACACGGAAGGTACGGGTCTCGCTTATTTTCCAGTAGTTGACAACCCTTAAATCTGTATTGTTGTACAACCCAGCTACCTCAGCGCATCGCACCGTTCCCCACGCCCTGTCAGCTAGTGAAGAATTGGTAGTTACACATAGAAACCTATCAAAATTTTGCCATCTTATCAACATATAACATAATTATAACCACTCAACAATATTCTACACAACAACCCATTGACGCCATTTATCATTATTCAAGAATAGCTTATTTGGTGATTGTTGTTTTTCTTGTTAGGGTTGTTTATTTTTCTTTTTCTTTTTCCGTTTTTTACTGTTTATTTATATTTTTTTTTTTTTTTTTGTTGTTGTTAGTCTTTCTGTTTTTGATGTGTCGCAAACTGAGAGCAGCTACCCGCCCTTTTTAACTATAGCTTATCTTGTTTATTATTCACTCATTGCCGAAAACAACCCTTTAAAGACTTCTAGGATTTCATTCGAATAATCTCATATACACACACCCCCCCCCTCGTGTTCCGTTAGTGGAGATTTTTCAGTCATTATCATTGATTTACTTTGATATATTTGTTTCATTCTGTTATATCCATGATTCCCCACTAGTTTCCCGTATAGTCCTTTTCTTTTTCTAATAATTTTATTAAATAGTTTTTTTTAAAAAAAAACGAATAAAAAAAAAAAAAAAAAAGAATATATCTTATAGAAAGACTAGCAGGTAAAATGAAGTTTGGTAAAACATTTATATCCCATCAAATTCCAGAATGGTCGATATATTACATGAATTATAAACATTTGAAAAAGATCATCAAAAATATCGATCAAGTCATCAATTACAATCAATTCAACCCAACCGATCTACCAGAATTGATCAGTTCCATCTTATCCCAATTTTTTTATGAATTGGATCGTGATATTGAAAAAGTATCTAGTTTCTACGATAATAAATTTCAAGAATATAATCGTCGTTTATCAAAAATCATTCAGGTTCTTGGTTATAATCATCAAACTAACACCATTGTTCATCAAATTGATACAACCGATGAATTAGACGAAATCATCCTGATCTTATTAGAATTAAGAACTATCTATCGTAATTTGAAATGGTTTGGTGAATTGAATCATAAAGGTTTCATTAAAATTTTGAAAAAATTGGATAAAAAATTGACCTACTTATCTAATTTGGCTAATGATCAATTAAATTCAAATGATTCAATTGATAATAAACAAGAAGTTAAATTACCCAACAACAATCGTGAAATTTACTTATCCACCAGAGTTAATGCTCTTCCATTTGCTAATGAAGTTGAATTGATTCATGGTTTAGATGCAATTAATGATATCTTAAATGAATTGGGTGATCAACAATATGAATTTGAACAAGCTTTGGAAAATGCTTCGGTTCATTCTAAAGATACTTCTACTACCAAGATTGATAATCAAACTGGTAGTGTTGTTAGTGGTAATGAAACCGATATTTCTTCCAATTTAGAAGTTCTCAAAATTGGTCATAATAGAAAGTATTCTTTTGATCAAGAATTCTTGGAAAGTTTTTATGAATTAATCATTAAGGATGATTCAAAAAATTTATTACAAGAATTAAATAAAGTTCCCCATTCTAAAAAAACTTTAAAATTCTTGATTTCATTACTTAATAAATCAACTTTACAAAATTCAATCAATTGTATCGATGATTTATTTAATTATTTGGTTAATTATACCAAAAATGATCAACGTTTATCTTTGGAAAATTGTTTGTTTGATAAATATGATATTAGTGGTCGTAATTTCTTCCATCAACACATTGTTAGTTTAGGTAAAAAACAAGTTATCAAAGAACAGAAACAAGTTACCCCTGGTGAATCCGCCGATATTAATCGGTTATATGGTAACAAGAGTGGTCCTGATGGAAGTCAATTATCCCAAACTAATTTTGACGGTTTCGTTCGTATATTAGGTAAATTGGATCAAATTCCTGGCGATCTGCAATTCTTCAAAGATTTACTCATTGCAAAAGATAATTATCTTAGAACTCCTTTACATTATGCTGCCCAATATGGTTTAAAAGATGTTTCTAAAATTATCTTGACTCATTTACATGATTGGAGATTGATTGATGAATCAGTATCAATTGACGATGTTCATTATTGGGGAGATCAAGAAGGTTTGTCTCCATTACATTTGGCCATTATTGGTAAACACCCTAAAACTACCGAAAACTTGATTGCTTATTCCACTGTAAAAAACTTATCATGCCCCAATCTTCTTTTGTTAGCTACTAGATTAAATGAAGCCGATATTGTTGTGAAATTAATCAAATTGGGAGGGATCGACGTTAATTATACTGATTTAGAAAATAACAATGAAACCTCGTTATATATCGCTTCTAAATTGAATTATGTCCAATTGGTTCAGTTCTTATTGCAAAATAAAGCTAATCCAGAATTAGGGGAAAATGTTTTCGGTTGGACCCCTATCTTTATTGCTGCTTCCGAAGGTTATCGTGAAATTGTGGAAGTTTTGAAATTGCATGGTGCTCAATATCATTTGGTCGATGATTCTGGTTGGTTACCAATGGAACATGCTTGTTTACGTGGTCATTTAGACGTGGCTGATTTATTAAAACCTGAAAATGAGGCCCTTTTGGTTTATGATATCGATAATCCTTCCAATAACGTAGTTAGAATCCCAAATAATTCAGCATCTACTTCAACTCATTCTTTAACTGCAAGCCCAATTCTTAATGCTGCTGGCTCCCATAACTCAACAAATGGTGCTGGTACCCCAGTAGTTGATAGCTTGTTGTTATCAACTTCTTCGATTGATAGATTACCAGAGCCAAATAAACATGCTGTCAATGAAGTTTATAAACAATTCAAGCAGTTTGATAACGGTTCATCTTCGTCTATCAATAAGATCGATGAAACTCCTAGCGGTAATACTATAGACACTAATACACCCGGTCGTGGTCCTACTGGTAATGCATCTGGCCGCAACCAGTCTAGATCCAGATCTCCAAGTAGCAATAATGTCAACAGAAGAAGAAGAATGAAACCTATCAAATCATTCGGTCATCGTTATTTAGGTAAAGACGAGTCTCTCATCTTGATTACTTTGGGTACAACCGATTTAAGGGATGATCATAAACCAATTGACTTGAATAAAATTTCAATGTCTAAAACTTTCTTCACAGAATTAGATACTGCTTTATCGTTAATCATTACTTGTCGTAACAAGGTCACAAACAAGATTATTGAAACTCCAATAATTATTGATTTACCATTAGAAGATCAGCATGGGAGTGCAACTGATCCTATCACTTTTAAATTGACCAATTACATGAGCTCAGAAGACATTATCATCACTTTTGATATCGTGCCTACTTACCAATATTCAAATGATTTGAAACCAATCAACAATGTGACAAACACCAAAAACAGTAAGGCGAAAAAGGCAAACACTCCTAAAATCTTGGGTAGAGGGGTTGCATTACTTAACAGTGCTTACACTCGCGTTGGTCCCAACCTTAGATCCCTTCATAATACAATTACTATCCCCCTTATCGAGTCGGAATCGCTTGACATATTAGGATCAATTCGATTTGAATATTTGTGTGTCAAATCTTTCAGTCATGATTCCATGAACATTGGTCGTTCTGATACTTATTGGAAACAATTAGTATCTACCAGAGTCATTGGTCATCGTGGGTTGGGTAAGAATAACAGTAATAGAAAATCTTTGCAAATTGGTGAGAATACAGTGGAATCCTTTATTGCCGCTGCATCGTTAGGGGCATCTTATGTTGAATTTGATGTTCAATTAACCAAAGATTTCATGCCGGTTGTGTACCATGACTTCACCGTGGCTGAATCGGGGGTTGATATTCCTATGCATGCCTTAACTGCCGAACAATTCTTGGGTTTGAGTGAACAAGATGATAATAACTCTAACAAGAAAAAGATTCAGTATGAGAAACTGAAAGGCTTAAACAAAAATGGTTTCAAGCAAAACTATTCATTGGATGATGAAATGTTAAGTAAAATTAATAGACCAAGATCAATGTCATCTTATCCATCAGCTCCTGATTTTAAACTTTCTGAAAATGGTGGCACCAATGTTGAAGAGGATGATTTGGATCGTGAATTTAAAGATCAAATTTCAAGTAGAATGAAATTAACAAAGACTTGGAAAGATAAAGGTTTTAAGGGTAATGCCCGTGGATTATCTATTGCTTCCAATTTTGTCACTTTGAAAGAATTGTTTAAAAAATTACCCAAGAAGGTCGGTTTCAACATTGAATTAAAGTATCCTATGTTGGATGAAGCAGAACTTGAAAGTATGGGGGAAGTTGCCATTGATCTTAATTTTTATGTTGATACCATTTTGAAAGTTGTTTATGATGAAAACACTACGGGTAGAGACATTTTGTTCTCCTCATTCCACCCCGATATTTGTTTATTACTCTCATTGAAACAACCAACCATTCCCATCTTGTTCTTAACAGAAGCAGGAACTGAGAAGATGGCTGATATCAGAGCTTCATCACTACAAAACGCAATTAGGTTCGCCAAAAAATGGAATTTATTGGGTATTGTCAGTGCTGCTAAGACTTTGGTTAAATGTCCTAGATTGTCACAAGTTGTTAAATCATCTGGTTTAGTTTGTGTTACTTATGGTGTCGAGAATAATTCACCAGAATTGGCCAAGATTCAAATGAAAGCAGGTGTTGATGCTGTTATTGCTGATTCAGTTTTGGCAGTCAGAGAAGGTTTAAGAAAAGATCAAGAAGCTTTGAAAGAAGCTGAAGACGTCTCGAGTGACTAGATCTTATACCTCGCGCCATGAACTCGCTTGTAAAAAGGGTAAGTTTACATATTCCTTCGAAAATCTCTTTTATACTAAAGTAGCGTTTTATTTCTTGAATATTTGTGACTTAAGTAATCTTGTATTTTTTTTTTTATGTTATGTTCCCCTTGATAATGGGGCCATTTCTAGATGATACTATCAGTATTATCATGATAGTCTGTTCTTATTTTTTTTTCTTTTTTTTTTTTGGTTTATAGAGAAAGTAAGATCAAATCATATCTAAAACCCGACTCGGCTGGGGCCGCTGTATATAAAATCCAGACACCATGTTGCTAAGCACTAATCAAATCACACTATGTAAAGACAAAATCAAAAGTAGAGAAAAAAAAAAAAGAAAATGGTTCTCGCATACCTCACAAACTTGGAGAAATGAAAACTAAGGACTTCTATGATCATTATAAGATTTTAACTGCAATACGCCAAACAGATACCAATTGATCTATATACCGTCTTGAAGTGTTGATTTTTCATTTTGGGTCATAAAATGTCACAAGATAAGAAGGAACTGGCTCGAAATGAAGCAGGAAAGTCGAGTCTGCCTCAAGGGCAAAACGTGGTGTCACCAACTTCAACTCCGACTGCTGTGAATCCAATAACCAGAAGACCAGATAGTAGTGGACCCACTGTAAATAGATCGGGACCTTCTTCAAGCTCGGGATTTTCAGTACCGTCCACAAATACAATCAGAAGGCAGGTTGGGCCCAATCCCGGGATCAATGCTGTACATGTTTCTGCTGCTCGAGAAATGGTCCAACTACATACACGAGGAAGGGCTCCACCTTCTCAACAACTACCTGCACAATCTCTGACATCTCAGGTTAACAAATTTTCTCATCCAACACGTCCAGTAATTAATGATAGACCATCAGTTCCCACAGGGAAACAAGGAACAACATCATTGACCAATAGTTCGGCAACTGCTAGCAATTCATCATCTTCATTTCCAACAAAAATTTCCATACCTGCTAAGTCACATGAAGGAGATTGTACTAACCCACAATGTGCCCATTGCGGCCAAGTGATAATTCCTTCACCCAAGTCGTCATTCCCAATCCAAGATAAACCATCAATAACTATTAATGATTGGAGCATATTTACGATCAAAAGACCTATTTTAAACAGTCCAGAATTAGA
Organism: Hyphopichia wangnamkhiaoensis; assembly: GCA_030578475.1. NCBI lineage: Eukaryota > Fungi > Ascomycota > Pichiomycetes > Serinales > Debaryomycetaceae > Hyphopichia > Hyphopichia wangnamkhiaoensis. Next base: position 25,316 of record JAJMSM010000087.1, read on the forward strand.
TTATTTGAATGAAAATAGATTTGATTTCCCATTACCAGAAATGATTTTTGGGAATAATCATGTTAAATTGATTAATGACAAGACACAATCTGTGATTGAATTCAATGCACTTGATGCCTTAGATTCATTAGAATCTGAATCCAATTTAAAAGTCAGTTATCATAAAGAATGGTTAAGTTCAAGAAGATCCACCTCATCCCCCAATAGTGATTCACTTGACAAATCAGAAAAGGCATTGAAGGAAAACTCAAATAAGGATTTAAAGAAATTAACTGATTTGGAATCGGTAAAGCCTTATGATTGGACATATTCGACAAACTATAAAGGTACCAGGGAAAATATCACATTTTACCCAACTAATGATAAGATACCAATTGACAAATTATTAAGGCCGGATCCAATTTTATTCTTTGATGAATCCATTTTATTCGAAGACGAACTAGGTGATAATGGTATATCCATATTGTCCACCAAGATAAGGGTAATGCCATTATGTTTATTGTTATTATGTCGATTTTTCTTGAGAATTGATAATGTCATCTTCAGAGTAAGAGATACCCGAGTATATATTGACTTAGAGTCCAATTTGGTATTGAGAGAATATAAGGAGCAAGAATGCCCTTATGACGATTTGTTACGTAAAGTTGGCACCAGAAACTCGAATGATCCAAAAAGTTTATTAAGAGATACTAATTGGGTAGCACAAAATATCCCAACTTTGAAAGTTGAAACAGAATCAAATATTCCGCCGCTGTCGGATCAAATATCAACTTCTGATTAGATTAATGTATCCTAATATCTAATATATGTTATACAGTAGAATACGATAACCCCATACTTAGAATAGATGTACGGATGTAATTGAATAGTGTGCTTGCACCATTTTTTTTTTTTTTTTTTTTTTTCAACTTTTTTTTTTCCAGTGTTACACAATGAGAGACACTTTGAAAAGATTGAAAAATTGGAAGTATATAACGATAACTTGACTCAAGATTCATTACACAACTGCACAGACACCATTCCCTGACCATGTTCAAGAGTATATCACAAAGGGTTGTCAGAAATACTTTTCTTGGAGCCAAGAGGGGCTTCCATGAGGTTCCTAAATTAAAGAACCAAGATCGGTTCTTACAAAATGGTATTGAAGGGTTATACTCACCAGAAGGGTTTAAATCATCATGGTTAGACTATCAAAAATACTTGACGCTAAATCTTACTTTAAATACTAATGGTACTGAGAGCGAACTTAGAACTCCGTATCAAATTTTATTATATACGGCTAAGATGACTACTGAACAACATATTTTCCATTTCGTTTCTCAAGCTCATAATAATCATTTTTGTTTTGAACAGTTAACCGATAAAAGTGAAGCAGCCAAGACCAAGCCTTCAAGATTCTTGTTGGAGAAATTAGCTGATCAAGACTACCCTAATATAGAAGCATTCCGTGACGATTTCTTGTTGACTGCTGACTCTTCATTTGGCCAAGGATGGGTTTTCTTGGTTGAATTGGCTGATAAATCATTAAGAATCATTAAATGTAACAATGATGGTACTCCATATTATTACGGTAAGAATCAATCTTTAGATTTGAATGGTAGTGTTGACGAAAGCAGTTATGAATATTTGAATGGTTTGAAAAAATTAGCAGCTGAAGATCAAAAAGATTTTGCATTACCAATTTTGGGTATTAATATGTGGGATACTGCTTATATTCAAGACTACGGTGTCACTGGTAAAGCTGACTACTTGGATAACTTCTGGAAATGCATTAACTGGGATGTTGTCAATAAGAGATTGTTCCAATTATAGAGAATCATCCTAGACAGAATACTAGACAAGTAAAAACGTTAAATACCTCTTTTCATTCATCATGTATATAGTATATAAACAAAACTATTAATAATACAAAGTTTAACTTTAACAATCTTGCTCTTCTTCCTCATCAGAAAAATTCAATTCATCAAAGTCAATCATTAGAAGATCTTCCACGGTACAAACTTTTAAATCATGTATATTGATGATTTGTTGATATTTGGAAAATTTGGTAGCGATTTTCTCACAATCATGAATGAAACTGAGTAATTTTTCATCATTGTACCAGTTGGTTGGGTTACTCATGATTAAACTGGGTATTAGGTCACATAGAACGGAAACGCGAGTCCATTTCTGGATCAAAATACTGAATTTGTTTCTTAATTCATCTAACTTGACTAACAAATCATTGTCCTCGTGAGTGGTGGCATCACGGGTAATTGAATTGAGGTCAGTTCCAAGCTGAGAGATTTTTTGCATTTTCAAATCAATAAGCTCCTTTTGTTTTGATTCTAGGTGATTATTTGATTCTTGAAGTTCTTTTAATTTTGGTTTCAAGCTATATTCGAGTATGTTTGATAGTTCAGCCCTTAATTGATGATAAGCAGATTGTGAATGATTGTTGAGTTTGAAATTTTGTATTAACTTATTAATATTGGCGTTATCATGTTCATTATTTTTAGAATATAGTTTTTGCAAATTTTTTAAAATGTTGATCTCAGTGGAGGTTAAGTTTGAATCATTATGATGAATTGATCGAAGTATTGGGAGTACGGTAGATAAGTAATTATTCAACAATGTCTTGGTTTTAAATTGGCTATTCTGGGTATACAAAAATTGTTCAATTTCAGTTAAATCAGTACTGGGGAATAAAGTACCGTTAACTTCAATCTTATCGGTATATAATTCGTCAATTTCCTGGGGAGAAAGTTTATTCAATTCACTTAGTTTGTTTAAATATAGTAAATGATTAAGTTTTGCCGTTAGCTCGTTGAATTGCTGACAATATGTACTTTCAAGAAACAACAATTCTTTATCCATTGAAGAAGAAGCTCCATTTGCAGTTGCAGCCGAGTAGTCATCTTGAGATATAGTACCAGCCTGGCTCAAGGATGGGACGCCATATTCATGCGATAGTATGGATGTTGATGACAAGAACGAGTCACACGCCTTCTCGAGGTTTGAAGACATGGTATATGGACAATCTATAGACTAGTTATAGTTATATCTCACTGTTTACGTTCTTTCTTTTCTTTTAGTTTTTTTTTTTTTTTTGTTCGGTTTTTTTTTTTACGATTCTCATTTTGATCGGTGTGGTTTTATTTTGATAATCAAAAATTCAACTCCACGACACCACTTATTACAGTTGCCTGCCATTGCACCATCCAATTCATCACCGATTTCACAGCAAAACAGCTAGAGATCATGTCCAGTGTCACACTACTTAAGAAGAAATATTTGACTATAGCATCCAAGGGATTGTTTAGTTCATATACACCTGAACAATTAAGTATTCTACATAAGGAGGTTGAAAGTTTCTTACAGATAAATTCCGATATTGTGGATACCACCGAATTATTCAATTTATATGAATTACAGTTTTACCTTAGTATATTGACCAATCATGATATTGAAGCCAAGTCTTATTTGGATAGAATATTGGATCAATTTAATAGTGAGAAATCACAACGGATAAAATTATTAAGATCAATTTACCTTGAGGCCATAGGAGAAACCGATCAAGCAGTTAAGATTTTGAGTAAGCATCCAGATGAATTAAGATTATCGAGAAGATTAACTACTTTTAGCAGGAAAAATGAAGGAACAGTGGAAGGTTATATTGAGAATTTAACATACTATTTAGATTTACAACCGGCTGACTTAATTGCCTGGTCTGAATTAGCGGATCAATATGGTAAGGTTGGACATTATGACAAAGCCATATTTGCTTTAAAAGAAGTGTTATTACAAGAACCTTTTGCCTATAACATTTTTTATAAAGTTGGATTATACTACTACTATTCTTATTTACAAAATTATAACGAAAAATTGGAAAAAAAGGAAAAATATTTAGAATGGGTTGAATTACTTACGAATGCCAGAAATCTGTTTTTAAGATCGGTTGAAATTGGAGGTAATTATGGTAAGAGTTGGGTAGGAATTTATGTTCTTTCTACCCTTGAATTCAATAAAAAATTACAAACAAATAAAACCATTAATGGGGTCAAACAAGTGAAACAATTTTACGATGAATCAGACAAACTAGTTGAATTGAGTAAACTCAAAATCAAACAGATACATGAATTATCTGATGATGATGAATCAGGGTTCAACCAATTACTACGTGATTTGGGCACTGCTACAGTGAAACAAAAGTAAACAGCAATTGTTGTGTATTTCACAGGAAAGGTTTTCCTTTCCCCTTTATTTAAACAAAAAAAGCTAGAAATCTTAAATATACATAATTGGTATTAAATAACATGTTCTCATAAAGTGGTCGTATCGAAAGATCAATGTTTTATTCAGCACGTTTATTTCTTTTCAGTACCGCAAGAACAAGCGTTTGGACCACATTTGCAGTCAGTACCACAAGAACAGGATTCTTCTGGGTCGTGGTTGATAATCAAAGTTTTAGTGTAAGCAGCCATTATGAATTGTAATTAATAATTGAAACGATATAAAGAAATAATTGAAATCAAGTTAAGTTAGGAAGATCGGGTCCTTTTTATAATGTAACGTTGTCCAGCGAAAAGTCCCCTATTAAAGTTTTTGTCTAACAAAAAGAAAAAAATTAAACAAAAACAAAAAATTTTACATACAAAACAAGAAAAAAATCAATAAATGGCCTAACAAAACAAAAAAAGAAAAGAAAAGAACGAAAAAAAGAAAAATCAGTGCATGACTCTCACTTTAAGAAATTTTAGCAGGGGTCCACGACAAATGTTGATGATTGGCTGAAAAAACCCAATTTGAGTTAATTTTGCTATAATGATTATAATTATTACTGAGTAGTTTTCGCTATAAGGATCATATGCCAAGTCATACTAAGATTATTATGAGTTGATAGTGCTATGATTATTATATAGTGCTAAGATATTGTGAGATAATTGTGCTAAGTTGACGAGATAATGGCTAAAGCGATGAGATAATTTCGCTAAAATGGAGAGACAATTTCGCTTAAGTGACATGATTAACTCAATCTGTCTTCAGTCAGTTATTCAGTCAGCTATTCAGTCAGTTATTACAGGTAGAATATTATGAGTGGAGGCTGCGGTGGGGCCGTTATATAACAATCTATAATATTGGAGAGTGATTATATACAACTATGCAAATTATACAACATTATGTGTAAAGAAATATCAAATATAGTTTAAGAAATGAGTAGAGATAAGAGAAGGAAAAACAATAAGAAGCAAAATAAAAAATACACTATTAACAACATATTTAAACCCTGGGGTCTAAATTCTAAAAATCACCACCAACATGTAAGTCATCTCTAGCTAAGACATCATCTAAAATACCAGCAGATGCAGCCACTAAACCTAAGAATGGTCTTGAAGGATCTAATACTTTAGAAACGTATTCTGGGTGATATTGAGTACCACAGAAAAATTTATGATTTTGTAATTCTAAAACTTCCATTCTCTTTTCGGTTTCATCTTTACCGATGAATTTTAATCCCTTTGATTCAATTTCATCAATTAATTTGGGATTAACTTCATATCTATGTCTATGTCTTTCTAAGACGGATTCGGGACTACCGTAAAGTTTTCTTAATTTAGACCATTCAGAATTAGCCACGAATTTAGTAGCATGACAACCTAATCTCATGGTACCACCTAATTTAACTTGATCAACATCAGGCATATAAACAACTGAAGCGGTTTCTTCATCAGCTTTTGGATCAAATTCCATGGAAGTAGAATTGGTATAACCAAGAACATTTCTAACAAATTCAATAACGGCAATTTGTAAACCAAGACAAACTCCTAAGTATGGAACATTATTTTCTCTAGCATATTTAGCAGCAGCAATCATACCTTCAATACCTCTAGTACCAAAACCACCAGGTACTAAAATACCATCAGCTTGACAAATATGGTGCCATGCTTTATGATAATCAGCCAAATTATTTTCTTTAATTGATTCTTCTAAATTTGTTGATTCAACCCAATCAATACGTAATTTTCTATTGCATCTCATGGAAGCGTGTTCCAAAGATTTAATCACCGATAAATAAGAATCCTTTAAATTGGTATATTTACCAACCAATGCAATAGTAATAGTTTCAAAAGATTTATCATGATTAGAAGTTAATAATCTCCATCTAGTTAATAAATTTTCTCCCTTTTCTAAAGCGATTGGGCTCAATTTATTACCATCTAATTGTAATTTTTGACATAAGTATTTCATCATTTTTTGTTCTTTTAATAACAATGGAACGTGATAAGTTGAATTAACATCATGAATGGCAATAACTTGATTTGGTCCAACATGACAAAACATACCAATTTTTTCCACCGTGGCAACTTCTAATTCTTCTTGACATCTACAAGCAATTAAATCTGGAGTTAAACCTAAAGATCTCAAATCTTTAATAGCAGCTTGAGTAGGTTTGGTTTTTTGTTCACCATGAATAACAAGTACTAAAGAAACATGAATTAAAGCAAAATTGTCGGCACCAACTCTAAATTGAAATTGTCTTAAGGCTTCCACAAATGGAGCACTTTCAATATCACCAACAGTACCACCCAATTCAATAATACAGATTTCTGGTTCTAAACCAGAATCATCAACTGGAACTTTGGCCACTCTTTCAATCCAATCTTGAATAGCACCAGTGATGTGAGGCACAACTTGAACGGTTTTACCCAAATAATCACCATTTCTTTCCTTTTCTATAACATGAGAATAAATCTTACCAGTGGTAATGTTATGATCTCTAGTTAAAGTGATATTTAAGTATCTTTCATAATTACCTAAATCCAAATCAACTTCACCACCATCGTTTAAAACAAAACATTCACCATGTTCTAATGGAGACATGGTACCGGCATCGATATTCATATAAGGATCAATCTTGATGGAAGTGACTCTAAAACCTAAGGTTTTAAACAACAACCCGGTAGATGAGGCCAAAACCCCTTTACCAATACCAGAGATAACACCACCAGAGACAACAACGTATTTCATGATGAATCAAAATTTATAAATTGATAAGATAATACACAACCAAGTATATGAATGGCTAAGAAGGCTTACAGGTTTTCGTTTCCTAACTTTCTATCCGTTATTCTTCTTTGATTATATCGCAAGAAGAATTATGCAAAAACAAAATAAAAAGTCAAAACAGATAAAGAATAAATCGAAATCGGGATAAAGAACGTGAACTAGGATTTCTTTCGTTGAAAAAAAATCAAATGTATATTGAATAAAAAAACAAAAACCTATAGATATGCCCTCTTAAATGGATGATTTAAGCGGGAAGAAAGAAAAGGGAAATAGAATAAAAGAAGACTTGGTAAAAAAAACTTTGTTATACCTTTAAATTTCCTCTCCATCTCAGTTGAGAAGACCTGAGAAGAGAAAAAAAAAAAAAAAAAAAAAAAAAAAAAAAAAAAAAAAAAAGAAAAAAAAAAGAAAAAATGCGATGAACCACGCGTTTTGGCTAGACTGCCTAATGCGGTAGTGTACGACTGTCTGCTAAAGTATACACCTTTTTTTAACCTACTAAGAGTTTTAAGGTAAAAGGTACCTTCAGTTTAGCTATTGAATACTTCAATATTGATTTAATATTTGCCTCTTCTATTTAATCATAGAAGAAATAACATGCCATTCAACCAAGTGATAATGGGGGAATGGGGGTTGTTATCAGGGTGGCAGATGATGGCTACGGATAAATTAATTCATTAGGATAATCCAGTCATCTATGAAAAAAGAATATGTAAAAAGACGTAAAAAAGTTATACTATTTTAACCCCACCGATTTGGTCAGAGCCATCATCATTCATAATGATTTGAGCTTTACCTTGTTTGATCAAGACATTCTTCAATATTTTCACAAGAAGTACATAATCTAAATTCTTTAAATCTTCAGGTAATGCAGAATCTTCCAGTTTAGTTAATTCATAAACGGTAAGAATGGTACCCAATTGACCGGTATTTTCCACATAATCATAAATTATTTTACTCCATTCAGTTAAGGATCTCCAGTAGATCAATATACCTGATTCTGGTCGTTTATTGTCAATGTATTCTGCTTTATTTAATTTATGAATTAGATGTTTAAAAATTTGTTGTTTAAAATCATCGTTTACACTACGATGAATTGATTTATTTTCAAATAAGCTGGGTAAGTTGTTTTGATCCAATTCAGTAATTTGAGAATATAATATAGACCCGGTCAATGATAAAGAAGTTATCTTATAATGTTGACAATACGATAGTATGATATCACACCATGAATTTAGTTGATTTTGAAGAATGGTAGCATTGGGTTGAGCCGTAAATAATGGAGGAAATGAGTATATCTTGGGGAAATCAAACGTCGGTATTTCTGTCATTGTGTGTATATATGGCTCGTTATGTGGTGAATAAGTTATAGTTGAATCATGTTCAACGTTTATCGACAGTTTTGTAAAAATTCTGGAGTAATCATTATCTTGATCGGCACGTGACCCATACAAGATTTTAACAAATAAGTCGTACTAGTTAACGTTAACTCTTCTACAAGACGATAACTGTTTATAATGTATATATTGAAGAACCGTAAAAATACAAAGAGAATTAATAAATTAGTTTAAATCCAAAAGTATACAAGTAGAAAAAAAAAGCTGGATTATAAATGTGATTGATTTTTTATTTCAATTATGTAAGTAGTAAAGGGGGATGAACTAAACTAATTTAAGCTTCAGCCATGTCTCTTAAACGACGGATGGTTGATCTGACGGTAGCAGCAGCAGCAGTAGAAACAGTGTAAGCACCACCAGCGACGGTTTTCTTACAAGATTTACAGTTCCAGATACCAGCAGCACCTCTTTGAACAGTTCTCTTACCACAGAAAGAACAATCGTATTTGGCGTGTTGTTGAACTTCCAATTTCTTGGTTTGTCTTCTTAAAGAAGAACCGTATCTGACACCAAATTTACCGGTAATACCAACCTTCTTAGTTCTTTTAGTCCTATTGAAAAATTATTGTTAGTATATGGTTTCAAATCAACCGGTTAAGCTATCTTCTATATCTGAGAATATTGTGAATAGATTCGACATGTAATAGGAGTTGTTCAATAAGTTATATCTGGCTGGACATGGACTGCTGTTCGAACACTTAGGTAACAAGGAATCTTGAAGAATTTTCATAGTGGTTACGATCGATAATGAATCTGAACAAGTTGAAAAGAATAACACGATATCTTTCTATCACATGGATTTGGTTATCATGGGAGAAATTAAAAGTCTTTCAATATTTCATTATAATTATATGGTGAATATTAACATTTTTACTCGATGTCGATGGGATACTTCATTCTCATTTTAACAGACGAAACAACAGGGATACATCATGGACTGTAACTATTCAATCAGACGCTCTGAAGAAGCTTTCGATGGGTATGGGAACATACATTTTCAAATATATTTGTCTATGGTAATAAAACAAAAACAAGTATAGGTAAGAAAGAAGAAAAAATTTGTTAATATATTTCAATGAAAAATCTGACTAGCAGAAGGAGTAACCAAAATTTTTTTTCCCATTTTCCTTTCCTGGTCGCATTGTTGGTGACTGTGAGGGTAATTCTCTAACAAAAAAAAAAAAAAAAAAGAAAAGGAAAAAGAAAACTTAATGATCAATGCACTACCAATAACAAGTCGTTTATATGCAGGTATCCGCAGACCTCTCGCAATTAATGTTAGGCTCTTAGGAAAAAAACTAAGCAAGCAATAAAAAAAAGGACACTCGCACGAAAAGACAAAATTCAAAAAATACCAGCAAGAATTTGGTCATGTGATGTATTCGACTTCCTAGGGCACAAGCCCTGATGAGCAAGATATATGTACGGATGTTTCATCCAATAGAGGACCCTTTGTTAATGTGATAGATCATTTTCGGTTGCAATTGGGTGCCACAAAAACCTAATTAGGGTACCGTTTTAGGCAGGTGTTAGGTTTCTCGCCATAAATATAATGAGGGCGGTTAAATTTATTTGATGGTGTCTTTTTTTTTTTACAACCAATGATTGATACATGTTTACTTGATGATGGATAAGATATATACCCAATTCAATGTTGTCAGAATCGGGTCTGTCTAGGTATAGTAATAACATATATGCTGACGAAACGGTTGCTCATGTGAGTAGCACTCAGCTTCAGGCACATGGTATGTCTTACCATAAAGGTATAGCATAAATTATCAATCATTTTCAAATTCTAACGTACACTAAAGCCATCATAAACCATAGTGGTATCAATGCTAGCACTCATTATAACAACAACTTGAATTCACTAAACAAATCTCCTAATGATTCGAATGATAAACATAATTCCAGTTTGCATATGGATATGATTCATAATCAGATCCAACTTGGTCAAAGTTTGGTTAACCAAGAATACTTGAATGATATCGATAATCAAAATATTCAACTAAGCGATTTCCTTATATTTAATAGTAATGATTCCAGTATTCTTGAAGGTGCATCGAATAGTAATAAAGTTTTTGGACATACCAATAATATACTTGATTTAGCCGCTAGTCTTCATTCGAATAGTAATCACCCAATTTTACCAATTAGTAATTCAACTCCTCCAAATTTATCTCATTTGAAAGATTACAATTATGTCACCACTGATCACATGTTTACTCCTCTATCACCAAATTCGGTTTTACGCAAACCACTGATGGTCCACAATCAACTGACCTTGACCCCTCCAAATATTACAATAACCCCTCATAAATTGGAAAATAAAGTTTTCAACAATAAACGGCCAGGATCCAATATTGAAACTACTATTAAAACTGAACCCTTGAAAAAAAAATATAAAACCAGTGCCCCTCAAAGTTATGAGAATTATACTCCTGAAGAATCTGAATTGTTCGAAAAAACAAAATACGATTTCATTTGTGGCGTAGTAACTACCAGGCAGAAAGAATGCAGGAAAAACATCTCGTGTAAATCACATACGTTTGAACAAAAATCGAAAGTTCCAAGAAGCCGTCCATTAGATGACTTATTCTTAGAAGACCAAGCCAATAATAAAGATTTTCGTAGTAAGCGAGTCAAAGTGAAACGTTACTTCAATTTGAAAGAAAAGTATTTTCAAATGATTAATTCTAGAAAACAACATCAAAATGAGTCAAACAATTTGAATACAAATTTTGGTTTCGATTCTCAGCCAAATATCTCAGTTAACTCACATGCTTCATCTGATGATCATGGCAAAGTTCAGCCTTCGTTACACTCGTTTAAACTTAATTCAGCTAAGCAATTATCATCGAACCATCCAACAAATACTTCTAATCTGCATGATCATACCCAATCTCTGCAAATTCGAGGTCCAATAAAGTTGACCTCTTCAATACAATCCATTCAGCCTCTACAATCAAATGCGGGAGCCCCTCAGGAAGAAGCAAATAAAAAAATGAAATTCATCGCCCAACTTTCTAAAAATCCAGCTACAAGAATAATAGAAACTGTATGTTATTTGCATTATAGATTGAGATCATTTGAACTTGTCACTGTTGATCAAAGATGTGATCAGCTTTTGAGTAGATTTGCTGCAAAAAATGTTCAAAATTTGTGAAAATTCTGTGAGAATTTTTGGTTTGTCGCGTTTATAGTAATAAATTCTAAGTTAGACCTCAACTACTTATAGATAAATTAAAGTACTTGCTATTTATATTTAAATTAGAACCTAATATATAAGCAATAAAACTAGCATGCAAAAAAAATAGAGGTAACGAATATAAGAAGAATATCATAATTAGTAAAAAAAGGGCTAATCTTATTTTTCAATAATAAAGAACTAAATTGAATTAATTGGTAGAATTTTGACTTCTTGGAAACAAATCAACAGCTTCCATTTCTACATCTTCATCGTTATTCCCTGCAGTACCATCACCGTTGGGGAATACTGCTGGTTGAATTATTTGTGGGGCATTAGTAGTAGGGAATGTTCTAGCTCCAAATGTACCGGCAACGGGTAAACGAGTACGCGTTGGTGCTTGTCTAGCACCATCTCTAAGGGCTCTTGTAGGATCGTCAACATCATTTGTCTGCAACTCCGCCACCCATCTTCTGTGTCTTTGATAATTCCTAAGCAATCCTTGGAAGTGTTCTCGCATCTCTTCTGGGGGCATGTTTCCTTCTGCTAACTCCCGGAAGATCTCTCTATTAACCTGGTCCATCTCATCATCAGTGGTTTGATTATTAGGGTTATTCAAAAGACCAAGGCCTCGCTGAGCAGCCCATGCATTCATTTCCTCGAACACCACAGCCGGATATTGGATACCTACACCATTCCCACCCTGACGACCTACACCATCAGTGTTGCCATCATTATCATCTTCATTATTTTCTCCATCTGGATTAGTGAGGTCAACAGTAAGTTGTGCTGCAGGTAAATGTGGAGTCCTTCTTCTTCTATCGAATGCATTATTAAAGTCACCATGTTCAAGCATAAATGCTCGGTCTTCCATGACTCTATTAAGATGATCTCTTAATTTATTAACACCTTGGCCCGAAAAAACACAGAAAGATGATTTTTGATATTCATTAAAGTCTGGAGGTGGTTCACGACAATATTGGGTGATTTCTCTTCTTAAGAATGATGATATACCAGTTAATGATAAATGAGTTAATTTTGGACAATTCTTCAACAATAAATATATAGGACCCACGGTTAAATTTGTACAGTATGACAAATGGACTCTTTCCAAACAATCTTGTTCACCACGACGTCTAACCAATTCTAAAATACCACTGTCAGTGATAAGATTACATTTTACCAAACCAATTCTTCTTAATTTTGGTAAGGTAGCTAATTCTATCAATGTCCAATCAGTTAGTTGAGAACAGCATGCCAAATCAATATACTGAATTCGGTGACAAGATCGCACCAAAGATTGAACACCAAAATCCGTTATTAGACCACAGTGACCGAGATGTACATAATGCAAACTTCTTCCAAGTAGAGCCAAAGCTCTCAATGATGCATCGGTAATTTGCATACACTTGGACAAAACCACATTTCTTAAACGTGGTGCACACTTCACTAATTTTTCAACCAAACGATCGGTGATTGCATTGCACCCGGTTATATCAATGATTCTTAATTTTTCAAGATAATGATCATCTGGTATTAGTTCAAATAATTTATCTGTAATACCCGCGGCATTACTAATCCTGAATTCTCTTAATTGTGATAAATCCAAGAAAATTTGTTTGAGATATTTATCAGTAACATTGGGACAGTTATGCAAATCAATTTCCACTAAAGACTTGCAATTTTTGTACATGGCTATTATACTCTCATCAGTTATACTTTCACTATTATTGAATTTGACTCTTTTGAGCATTGGGCAAGATCCTAGTAAAGTCAATATGGCATCTTCGGATACAGATCCACAGCCAGGTGCATATAGCCCTTGCAATCTAGTACAATTTTTGGCCAATGCATATATTATATCATCATGAATATCTTGGACTCCCGTTAAATCAATGGATTGTAATTTTTCACAATTTTGAAGAACAGAAGTGATTGGTGTATGGCTTAATTTGGTACAGTTTACAAGTGTGAGTCTTTCCAACTTGGGACAGCCAATAAATAATGATAATAAATTATCATCCACTAGTTTGGTCATAAAGGATAAATTTAAACGTTTGATGAAGCTTCTATAGTCCCAATGCGTAGAATCTTTTTGTTGTTCCATAATTGATTTGATTTTCTTGAAAGAGCCATCATTTTGCATATTGGGTCTAAACCATAAAATTTCTATAATCAAGTCGGCAAACTCCCTGCAAACTGTGAGTAATGAATAAAGATCTTTTCTTTCTAAGTAATGGAAGATTTGGAGTAGAACTTCGGTGGGGAGTTTGAGAAGGGGAGAGTTTGAATAGTTAATATTTTGGATGTCATTTTCGGTTCTGAAAGAGCTTCTACGAGCCACTATGAGATCACGTAATTCTCTTATATCATCATTGGTATCACTATCCATATTAAAGTTGAATTCTTGATTCATGAAATCATTATCATTATTTGAATCATTATTAAACGAATGAGTACGGGAAATGGGACGGCTAGATCGGCCCCCATTGGGAACCAAGGGAGCTCTGGTGGATTCTGCATTACCAACAGAAGGAAGTTGGTCTCTAGATGAAGATGAAGAATTTGTGAACGCCATTATTGATTACTTAGGGGAAAACAAACGAATTTTTTTAAGCAAAAAAAGAGAAAAGAAAAGATGAAAAAAGTATAACCTGATAGGGACCCGATAAAAAATTTGGAGAAACCTGAAAGCAAAGAGAAATAAAATAAGGAATCAACTCAAAGTTCCTTTCCTATTTGAAAATAATAATAAAAATAAAGACTGGAAATAACTAGACGAAGATCTATCAAAGAAAGTAAATTCAAAGGCAATGGAAACCAAGAACAAATCAAGAATAAAATTGAACAAAAGAAAAAGAGGAAACAAACAAGTAAAATTGCAAATCTGTTCACTTGTATTCCAAAGGTAGATCAATGATTTATCGTTAAGCAAGGAGGAGGAGGTGCACACTTAAACAAAGTAAGTACAAGATAAAGGGGTGGTGTGATAGTCTGTTGTTTTGTGATGAAGGTGATTATGCACAACGATGGGAGTGATACGGACGATGCTTAACAATGATGATTAATTGATGAAGTGATTCACTGTCCCTTGGTTGTTTAATTTTGTTTTGGTTTTTTTTTGCTGGTCTGAATAAGTGGAGGTTCAAACGAGTAGGTTTCAAATCAATCAGAATTCGAGAATGAGAACACCCTCACTAAGAAAAGACACAAACACAAAGTCAGGAACCAGAAATATAGTCAATATCCCTACTTAGCCACCCACTAGCAATGGTAGACAGTCTTAGTGATAAGTACAGGGGAGAAAGGGAGGATGGTGGTGGAATTAACGGGAAATATAAGTTTGAAGTATAAGGGTACCGACACTCCGATTTGTTAGTAATATCGATTTTTCCTCTTCAACTCACCTGCGTCTTTATCGCAATCGATAAAGTGGAAGCAAAACAAAAAAAAAAAGTGAAGAGTAAAATGAAGAGTAAAAGAACAACGGCAGAGGTGAAACGTATTGGTCAGGTACGATTGGTGGATGGAAGTGTAAAGTAGACCCAATTAGTTGTACTCTCAAATAAAAGATGATACAATGATTTGTCTTCTGAATATGAAATTGAGGGTGTTATTGCCAGTTCTGTATTTGAATTTGAAGTTGTATATTTTCGGGCGGTTAAATTCTTTTTTTTTTTGTTTTCTTGT
This sequence comes from Hyphopichia wangnamkhiaoensis, assembly GCA_030578475.1. NCBI lineage: Eukaryota > Fungi > Ascomycota > Pichiomycetes > Serinales > Debaryomycetaceae > Hyphopichia > Hyphopichia wangnamkhiaoensis. Next base: position 40,637 of record JAJMSM010000087.1, read on the forward strand.
TGTTTTTTGTTTCTTTTTGGTTGTGATCTCACTTTTTATGGGATGTTTGTGTGCAGGAGGGTGTATAATCAACCATCAGCTCTTAACTACCGAAGATTCTATGAAGATTGAATTTAGATTCAATCAAGATGGTGGTGACTACAATTGAAACAGATATATGGCCAACCTATGTTAATAAGTATAAATATGTATATCAGTATATGGTGGTCGTTCTTTCTATTTTTGTGAAAAGCCGGTAGAAGAGTAAAAGAGCCACAGAAGCTATATGAAAGAGAAAATAACAATATTTTAGGTATGAAACAATAATCATGATAAGTAGTATATGAACCCAACATAAAGAAAACAAAAGGGGACAAAAAATGAAGCCGAATTGAAGGTGAGAAACAAGAAATATTCGTAAAGTGAAAGCAAGGAAAGAGAAACCAAGACACAACTGATGAAAGCGTAAATAGATATATATAGATATTTAAAGAGTAAGCAGCTTAAAAGGTCAATGCAAAACAAAATCAAAAGAAATAAGAAGATACAAATAACGACAAAATTTATGATACAGACAATTCTGGCGCATCAAATGTACAGATTTCTCTGACTTGACGCAATGGCAGGTGTTCCAGGATTAGAGTTATAGCCCAATGCAGCTGAACTCAATGATAATTGCTCCAATTGTTGCATAACGGCCAAATCCTGTTGTTGTTGGAAGTCCTGTTGGTGAGGGACTTGAGGGTTGCCATGAACTAGTTGAGGGTTTTGAAAGTTGGGTTGTTGTTGATTATTGGTACCTTGTTGAAAATGAGTTGGTGGGGCCATACTTCTTTGCTGAGTCATCATTTGAAGATTTGAGGCTGCAACATCATATCCATTATTAGAGCCACCCTGGGGTGGTGCTGGACCTTGCGGTGGCATACCTGCCTGACCCATCATCACGGGATACCCTCCAAATCCATTGGGTGCGCCAGCATGTTGGACTTGGGGTGGGAATTGTTGCATACCATAGACATTAGCTTGCATCATAGTCCCATTATTAAACGCAGCAGGATTACTAGGAGGAATTCCATTCATACCCATATAATTGATTTGATTATAAAGGTTTTGTGGCATCATTCCTTGTTGATTAGCCTTGGATTTCGAATGATTACTGTTTCTCTTATTTCTTCTATTATTCATCGATGATGATCTATTCAATCTATTACTGGATAATCCAACTTCATCCATCAACTTTTTGTATGGTTGAAAATTACTAATGGTGATTTCAAGTAAAATCCGCTTCACTTGTTGTATGATGAACTGTTGATATTTTGAGTTCCTGTGCACATCATTATTATTATCATCAGTTAAAGTTAATAATAATGGATTGGAAACAATTTTATAGATAAATAAGGGACCAGCTGCATTTTCGTGATTTTCCATGAGGATGGCCTCTAACAATTTTGATGGAGGTTTGAATGAAGAGTCTTCTGATTCCAGATCATCAAACGTACCAAATATAGCATCCATAATTAACTGTTTGGGCCTTAAGTCTGACCTGTTGTTGATAATTTTTAAAATAGTTAAGTTGGCCAATTTATGAGTGCATAACTTTGACAAATTGGGCAAAAGCTTGTTAGTTAATAATTCGAAACGATCATCAACAGCAGCGCCAGATCCATTGAAAGTATCCAAAAACCAAGTAATCAATAATGAACCATTATTATTGACTACCAACTCATTGGCAAATTCAACTATCAAACCAGCCACTAATAAAACTTGTTCATTGGTGATGGAATTATTATCATTGGCAGTTTCTAAAATGGTACGAATGCATCTTGCACCAAACCTTCCGAAACTGATTTCAATAAAGTTATCCAACATAGTCTCAAATATGAAATCATTAAATGGTGAACCAAACTTGATACAACCTTGTAAAACATAATTTCCGAATTGATCATTAAATAACTTAACAGCATAAGGTTTCAAGCTAGCACCAATGAGATATTTTTGTTGATAATCGTAATCTTGAACTTGAGGATTATCCGAACAAGAGGTATTATTATTATTGTTGCACAAGTTGATGATTTTTTGAATTGCCCACGTACCATTTTTATGAATACTTAATTGAGTCAAGAAAGGTGCAATTTCTTTGACCATCATCAACTTGATTAACTTAGATTCCAACAAGGTAAAAAGTTTTTGAACAATGGTATTACCCAAGTAGTCATAGCACAATTCTGGTAATTCATCCAACATAGCCAAACACAACTCTTCTAATTCTAGTTGAGTCATGGTTCTATTCAGCAAATCATTTTCTTCTGAGTCAGAGGTACCATCATCATGAGATGATGGTGGGGTAGTTTGACGATTTGAGTCTGCATTTTCCGCATTCTTCTGTTGTGGTGACGAAGATCCTGACTTATTACCCAATAAAAGGTTTTCATTATTCTCCAAAATTTTTCTCAACTCTCTAAGCTTAGGCGAATCAAATTGACGTAAAGGAATTGGATCAGGCAAAGGTCCGAAATTATCCTGATAATATTCATTGGAATAACTAAGTGACTTATTGATGATGGATATGATTTTATTCAAATCAATGAAGGACGAATTATCGGGTATCTTGCCACCACTACTCAAGGTAGTAACTGACTGAATTAAACCTTCTTGGATTTCCAATAAATTAGTGGGTGAGGGTTTAGTGTTTTCAACAGTATGGGTGGTGGTGCTAGAATTACCACTACCGTTGTTATTGTTGCTGTTATTATTATTGGAGCCACCTGCACTTCCAACATTACTTCTTGCATTTGAATTGTTTGCGTTGCTAGTCTGTGAATTACCATTAACACCAGCACTCAGGGCCTGTTCTTCTGGAATACTAGAGTTATTAGCGTTTGTTATGCCACTATTGTTCTTAGGTAAATCACTGACTTTAGCAAAAGCAACATATAATATAACCCCAGGAATCAATTCCAAATGATTGAAACTGGCCTTTAAGTTCATAGCCACTTCAATGTTGATACATTCAACAAGGGATAATTTTGATGTATTGGTTCTGGTAACACGAACACTAACAATACTACCCATTGAACGGTGGTGACCTAAGGAATTATTCAAGATTGACCATAATTTAATAGAGTCAATGAATTGAGGCAAGTTATCAAACAAAAGACAATTTGTGGGTCCCAAATTTGGATTTTCAAAGTTTGTTGTGATCACAAACAGACTATAATCGAAATCATCATGCAACATAGGTTGCAGAGATGTAAACAGCAGCAGCAGCAGTGACAGCAGGGAAAGGTTTCCAAAATTATTTTGATTGAGCAAATATTGTTGTTGTTGCGGTTGTTGTTGTTGTTGATTCTGAGCTTGAAATGGGTTTTGTTGGTGGTGATGGTGCTGTTGCTTGTGATTGGCAGTTGCTTGTTGTAAGTAGCTTTGTGACATCAAATGTTGATGAGGATTCAAAGCGGCCTCTGGTACTATTGGGGTAGTACCGGAATAAGTCTGAGACCTATTTCTGGAAGTAAGGGGTGTATGTAAGTTGGTATTCATAATAGAAGCAGCCGTAATTACTGGGGTAGTGGTAGTGGAATTTTTATTACTTTCAGGGGTGATGCTTGACGAGTTATTTGTATGAGCGTTATTGGAAGGAGGGTTGGAGTTGGAATTGGTATTATTAGTAGTGGTCGTGTTCATATTAACAATTAAATTATCGAGCAATGAGTTCATGTCATTAGATTTTGATGATGCATTTAAGAAGGAGGATCCTGAGAATCTACCATTTTGAGAAGAATCCATGATACCATAAGTTCCATTCAAAATTGGATTTTGAATAGTTGCAGTGGTAGTATATGATCTGTTTCTTTGGGTAAGAGGAGGATTCGAAGATGGAGTAGGGGTGGTGCTACCATTATTATTGGAAGTGGTGGTTGTAGGGTTATTATTAGAATTATTAGAATTATTGTCATTAGCTGAAGTGGTTGGAGTAATGTTATTTTGGGCGGAAAGAATTGGACTTAAAAATGAGCTATTTGAGTTCGAATTGTGATTATTAGTTGTTGATGATGCATTATTAGTAGGGTTATTTAATGAAATTGAGCTTGAATTTTCAAAAGTAGATTCCAAAATCCCGGCACTTACTTGAGAAGGAGAATGAGCCGAGAAGGGATCATCATTCCAGATTGAATTGGTTGAAAAAAGAGAACCTGATCTCATACGCCTTGGACCACCAGCACCTATGGTACTAGAGGAAGATGAAGAAGGATGGAAAGTCGAACCACCATTATGACTATGACTATGACTATGCCCATGATTATACGTCAATGATTTATCCGAATTGGAGACATTTGGATTAGAATTGGGTATATCGATGGCATTTGGAGTGGGAGAAGGTGAGACTCCAATTGAGAAAGAATCCATCGTGGGTAATCCAAGAGTTTCCGGATGATGATGTTGACCCGTAATTAGAGGTGAGGTGGAGGTAGATAATGAGGTTGTTTTAATGGGGATATTATGCGATTGAGAATGAGAATGGGAATGAAGGGAATGGTGATTGAAAAAAGATGAAGGTAAAGTACCTGCTCTGTTTCTTGATTGAGATTGACCCTGTCGTTGCTGTTGTTGCTGTTGTTGTTGCTCACTTAAAAGGTTGGAAGGGGTTAATGATATTGAGGGGGGTGAAGGATTCAAGCTTGAGTTCGAGTAATTATGCATTGTGAATGGTAGATCCAGCAAAAATTAAGAGAAAAGTGAAGAGACAAAATAAAAAAATCAAAGATCAAACTTTAACTTGTTGGTAGATGAACTAATGGCAAGATGTCAACACAACCTAGTCAACAGTATGTTTTACAATATTGGTATAGGGCTAGTTATTGACAATGGGATTTCTTCGAAATAGGAGACACTTATGATTCGAAGATTAGAGGACTTGTCATTAAACAATAAAATGGATGGAGAATTAACAAGTCAACAAAATACTTGAGCCAAGGACTTGAAAATTGAGAGGCTTGTTGGGAAATATTGGTCAGCAAGACAACTAGGTAAATGAAAAAGAAAAAGAAAAAATGAAGTCTATAAGATCAATCAAGGATCAACTAAAGCAAAAAGAACAAAACAAAAAAGAAAAAAAAAAAATTTCGACAATCTGAAAAATTGAAAAATTATAGAGGCAAATACCCTGATTCACTGTGACAACTTGATTAAATTGATCCAAAAAAGCGAAAACAAAATAAGCAATGGGCAAACAACTAATGAATAACAACCAAAAAGTGTCAAGGTAACAACAAAATAAAATAATAGTTAAAAAAAAAAAAAAAAAAAAAAGAAAAGAAAAGAGCGAAACGAGGAGCAAGAAGAAATCAAGTTGTAAAAATTAGAGAACCCCTATGATCAATGGCAATTCACAATCTTTAATCGATATCAATTAATGTATTCTTCTATTCTTCTTCTTGTTCTTTTGTCTCTCACGAATATTGTTGAAAGAAAGGACAGGAGAACAGAACGAGGTGAGCGGTTATTTCAAATTGAGAGAATGGAATTGGATCACACACTAGTCAAAGCGTGTCCTCTTATAGTATACTGTATTGGTGGTTGGAGATTATGGTGGGAAGAAGAGGATCGAGTATATAAGAGAAGGAAGTGATAGATGTTGAGGTGATAAAAGGGTAATGTAATTGTTATTAATCCATGAATATTGACGGATTGTGATTGAATGACTTGTTAACAGATGTAGCTTTTCAGTTGTCTACTAATTTTCTCTCTGATTTTCGTTCTCTATTTTTTTCCTCTGTTTCCATTTCATAAAGTGCAGTCCCCCACTAACAAAACAAAAAAAAAAAAAAGAAAGAAAGAAAAACACGATTTGTTAGTGCGATAATTATTATTATAGTAATAATACAATAAAACTACCACTATAATAATAATAATAATAATAATAAATAAGCATGGAGAGTAAGTGTGTTTGGCTATGTGCAGTATACAGTATGGATGTTAGTATAGCCCAGATTAACGTTTTTCAAAGCATATAATGAAATAACAAAAACAAAAAAAAAAAAAAAAGATGGGTGTATGCGAGTTACATAATCCCTACTCCTATTTCCAAATTTACTTATTATTAGTTGACAGTATATATATATATATTACATAAAATATGGTGCACAATAAGAACTAATCGAATTACTTATAATTCAATTTCTTACACAAATGTTGGTTAACGATTGAATTTTAAAACTGTTGGTTGCTATGTCGCCATTTCCATAATACTTGAGGTTGCGTTCTCAATAATCTCTCTCTTTTCTTTTTCACTAGTTAACTGTGCACATTATTTTTTTTTTTCGTTTTGATTGCCTTCAGTAGATACAGCATGGTCAATTGAATCTACTCGTGTTTGCCGTTTTACTTCGTATAAGAAACAAAAAAAAAAAAAGAAAAGAAACGAAAAGAAAACGGAAAGAAAAGAAGTAACTCCTGTCTGATCTTGCGGTTTTGTACCATTTTAATAAACACTGACAATCAAGCCATGTTATTTCTAATTTAACAACAAAAACACCAAGTTAAGTCTTGTGAATTATTCATAATTCACGCAGAGCTGAACATTATAGCATTCCTATGATCAAAAACACCCAGTAGTATATCAATTGATCAAACTTGATGGTCAATTGTGTGTTGTTGCAACCTCAATTGACACTTTTCAGTCCACCCTCCAGTTGACCTTTCATTCAACTAGTCGACCTTTCATTCAACTAGTCGACCTTTCATTCAACTAGTCGACCTTTCATTCAGTCGACCTTTCAGTTGTTTTATTTTTAATTTATTTTTTTTTGCTATTGTCAATTAAACTCTCTACTCCGCCAACTCCTAACCCTTTTTCATCTCCAAAAGGGATCTAGAAGTCGCATTCACTATGCCGGCTCATCTTCAAATTGTAAATTTAGTGGCCAGCCCCTCTCAATTGCCCCACCTCGTCCCCCTTCAATTCTTATAGTTTATTTTTGACCTCTTCTAAGTTAAGGTTTTTGAAAAGAGAAAAAACAAAAAAATATCAAGTCTGAGAGAACTAGGAAACTCGCTAACGGCTCTTCTACTACTTGAGTGATCCTGCTTTGAAATAACAACCTGTATACTAGTTGTGAAGGTCCCTCAAATTGGTTGCGGCGAAAGGTTCCAAAAAAAAAAAAAAATAAATCGAAGAACAAAATGAAAATATGAAAAGAAAGTGAGGGAATGGGTGTTTCTCGAGTCTCACACCCGTGCACCTCCTGAATTTATCAAACTCTTCTTTTTTTCGGTCTCTTTGGCTGATGCTGGTATGTCTCAAATCCACAAACTTGAACAGACTCCAGTCTGCGATCGACCAGGGTAAGAGAATCAACCATCAGTATCACAATGCCATTACAGGACTACCTTCAAAATGTGTTTCTTTCCATAAGTAACCAAGATTCTAATCGGTTCAAATCATATATATCAATCAATCCTGGTTTAACAGAGGGACAACTTCGATCTCAGTATCCTGAACCCAATGAGTTTGATTTATATCCACTACCGGAGAAATTTAGAAATGTAATTAGAGCCTATCTTAAATTAATGAAATCAGTTTATATTTTAAACGATATTGATGCGTCTTTCAATGACATAAATGATTTGGTAAATCATTTAAATCGAGCTGCAGAATCTCAAACTAATTGGATTAATTTGGCTCTAATCAATAGTTGTACTGAACTAATTGGTATTTATCAAGTTCGACTGAAAAATTATCCAGAAGAACAACTTCAACTAGAAGCAGCCATTAATGATGATGATTTCACTTCTTCCGCCACTTCTACACCTAATTCACTCGAAACTTTGGCTACTACCATTAATAAATCATTCAAACTTTCTCTTAATGATAAAAACTTGGATTTATCATTATCGAAAAGAAGAGATATTTTTTTCTTTCTTGGAGCATTAATTAAAATATACTTTAAATTAAATAACTTGGAATTGGCCAAATCAGTCGAAAAAGCTTTGAAAGGTACTCGTTTCAACTTACCCAATATAAATTCAATCTTATCCTCACCAGAATCAAATTCAATGGCTAAAAAATCCATGGTCACCTATTTATATTATAGTGCTTTATTATCCTTAGATGATGCCGATTTTAATTCGAGTGAAATCAAATTACTCGATGCTTTAAAAATATTATCTTATTGTGAAAGTAAAAATCATTCAATTGTTCATCGTCAAACGGAAAAAATCTTGATTATCTTATTACCCCTTCGATTATTCAATAAAAGATTGTCTCCTAATGATAAGATTTGGCATCAATTCCCCAATTTAGCCCTCATTTATCGTGACAATTTATTCGCCGCTGTTAAACAGGGGAATTTATTTAAATTCAATCACTGTTTGCAAAATTATCAATTCATCTTCTTAAGAAAATATCTCTATCTCCTAATTGAAAATTTGAAGAATTTATGCTACTTCAAACTAATTAAGAAAACTGTCCTGTTAATTAATCAACTAAATTTTGATGCAAAATCCCCCCATATTGTCTCCATCTCTGCATTACAACTTGCATTTAATTACTCTAGTCATCAACAACATTCTTTGGATTCAATCGAATGTATACTAGCAAATCTTATCTACAAAGGTAAAATAAAAGGCTACTTGTCTCATGCCAATCGCTGTATCGTACTCTCAAAAGTACAGGCGTTCCCTGATCAGGTCATTAAAGATCTATAGACCCTCCTGTCATTATTATGTACACTATATTTAGTCATTATAAAATAAGATCCGTACCTTCTTTTTTTTGTAACTAAAAAAAAAAAAAAAAAATTAAAGACAAAAAGATGAGAAAATTTTCATACACAAAGTGCGTGAAGAGGAAAAAAAAAAAAAAAAAAATTTCATCACTGATCAAACTTACAAAGCACACTCAGAATAATACACCCACAATTTTCAACCCAGATACACTCACGCCAGAGGCAAAAAAAAAAGTATATATATATACTTATCCATATATATTTATAGTGAAAATTAATAAATTAATATCATCCTCATCGATTGTTAAATCTTTTGCAGACTGAAACAACTCCTCTGGATTGATTTATAATACTCGTTGAACTTTTATTTAAGCCTTTGTTCCTTCTACTTGTTTGTTGAATTCAACTTGTTAGAAGCTATAGCATACTATTAAAGAATCTATCCAAGATACTTTCCTTCAACCGCTTTATCCTTTCCACTAATCCTAATCATCGTGATTTTTTTATAGATTTGCCGACATCTCTATCTAGTCCGCCTCCTTAAATTTAAACCTTGTTTCCATCATGTCTTTTGTGAATATTTGTCGTGACAATACCGACCCGTTCTACCGTTATAAGATGCCTACTATTCAGGCTAAAGTTGAAGGTAGAGGTAACGGTATCAAGACCTCCATTGTTAATTTGGCCGAAGTGTCCAGAGCTTTAGGTAGACCTCCTTCATATGTCTTGAAATATTTTGGTTCTGAATTGGGTGCCCAAACCTCAATGGATCGTTTCTTAATTAATGGTACTCATGATAATGTCGAATTACAAGATTGTTTAGACGGTTTCATCAACAAATTCGTCTTATGTGCCGCTTGTAAGAATCCAGAAACTGAAATTCAAATCAAGGGTAAAGATGATTTACAAAGAGATTGTAAAGCTTGTGGTCGTGTTACCATCATTGACCCAAGACATAAATTATCTTCTTATATCTTGAAAAATCCTCCTTCAAACTCTTCCAAAAAAGGTAAAAAATCTGCCACCGCTACTGCTAATGTCGTTGGTGGTGGTAAATCCATTTCTGATATCGCCTCTGGTCATAAATCCGCTGATGGTAAAACTGAAGAAACCCCTGATGATGATGATGATATCTTAACCAAAAAAATCAACGCCGAAGCCGCCGCTATGGCTAATGAAACCGTCGAAGTCGCTGATGACGATTGGGCTGTTGATATGTCTAAAGAAGCCATTGAAGCTAGAGCCAGAGAATTGGAAGGTCTCACATTATCTGACAACGAAACTAAATTCAACGATTTGGGTGAATGGTTATTGAATGAATCAAAGGATTCCAAAGAAGATTTACCAAGTGATGTTGAAATCTATAAAAAAATTGTCGAATACGATATCGTTGACAGTCCTGAAACTGTTCAAGTCTTATCTCAAGTCTTATTCGATGATGATATAGTGGAAGAAATCGATGAACACGTTGGTTTGTTAGCTAAATTGATTAATGGCCGTGCCGACTTTGAAAAATCATTTTTGGGTGGTTTGGAAAGATTCTTAGGTTTAGAAAAACCAGCTTTGATTCCTTTGGTTCCAAAAATCTTGGCTGTCGCTTACGATAAAGATTTGATCAGTGAAGAAGTTGCTTTAGCTTGGGGTTCTAAGGTTTCTAAAAAATACGTTCCAAAAGATGTCTCCAAGAAGGTTCGTAAGGCTGCTAAACCTTTCATAAACTGGTTAAAAGAAGCTGATGAAGAAAGTGACGAAGAATAAACGTCTCGCTGATTATCTTTACTATCATATTTTCAATGAGCTTCTTTATGTTATAGCGTCTCTGACCTACCATGTTGCGTGTTTTTGTATAATACAAAACTTGAATCTAATCTATATATCGATATATATATATGACTCCTTAATTACTTCTTGTTAAATATTTTCCGTTTCATTATCTTTTTTTATTTTTTTTCTTATTCATTTGACCGTTTGGTTTTTGTTAATAGCATGTTGTTCTCAATCAATATATGATTTGTTATCGTTTAAATTGCTTTCTTGTAAATAAGTCTACAATACAGTTAGTTTAATACATGACCCGTCATCGACTTGATTACTATACTATAATACAAATTTTATAAACCTATGGTACTTCAGCTTTATCTTCTATTTTGTTGTTGCTGGTTCTGAGGAGCACCAAAATTCATCTGACCTGTTTTATTGGGATTGAAATTAGGCATATTTGGTAAGCCAGCCATATTGGGGAAATTAGCCATTTGCATGTTAGGTGGCATCCCTGGCATATTGGGTAAGCCTGGCATATTTGGCATCCCTGGCATCCCGGGCATCATACCCATAGGAGGCATCCCACCAGGCATCATACCCATAGGAGGCATCCCCATTGGCGGAGTCAGAAGATTAGGAGGTTTTGTAGTGGGTGTATTAGATGAACTTGCTCCCAGAGCATTGGCTGGAACACCTGCAGGTGGAGGTGGTGGGCCACTCATGATAGAAGCCATGACTTTCTGAGGATTGAATTCTCCCCTCAATTTATCCTGTTTACAACAGTAAGCCGTCCATGTAAATTCGTCAAATCCATAGTTGAAATAATCAGATATATCAGCCCCTGGGAACCTCCAGGGTTTATCTTTGAGTTTGGCCAAATCAACTTGTGTCATTGGTTTCCCCTCTAATTCGGCCACCGCATTTATGTCAATTGTAGAGGTAGTAGTTGCCGTTGTTGTTGCTGTTGCTGCCGGGGCACCTTCACCTCCTCTATCATCCACTTCGAGTTCATCACTCACTGCTGCAATTGTGTCATTAAGTGGCCCTGTTGTAGTGGTTGTGGACAGTGTAGGTTTTGGACCGCTGTCTCCTATAACAAACTCTATGTCATCGTCTGAATCCTCTTCCTCATCTTCGTCTTCTTCATCATCGTCGTCTTCATTTTCATCTGCATCTTCATCATCTGCAGAACTCCCGGAGGATTTGGCATCTTTCTTGGTCTTCTTCTCCGTTGTTCCTTCACCGTCTTCATCATCTTGTGCCTCCTCAGTGCCGCTCTTAGAACCAGCTTTGGACTCTGGTGCGCTTACTTTTTGTCTTTTGGTCACCGGCTGTGTGCTCTCTTCTTCAGAACTGTAGAGGTTCTCTTCGTCGTCACTATTATTGGACATATTATATATTCGGATGAGTGTAATAGAAAAAGATTGTATTAATATAAATGTATTCAAACTGAAGTCTATCTCAAATGTTCATCCTCATTTTCGTATTATCTTCATTACAACAAAAAAAAAAAAGTAAAATAAAAACAGAAACTTACAAATGATGATGTACGGGTGTATATGCATAATTATAAGACTAATAAGCTATAGAACGTTTAAGATAAAATTAATAGAATAAAGGTGACAAATACAAAAAAATAACAAAAGGATAACGAAACTAAAATAAATGTAAAATAAAAATGTAAAATAAAACAAGGAAAAGAACGGAATGAGAGACAAAAAGAAAAAAAGAAAAAAAAAACAATTTTATAATATAGTAGTATAACAATAATAAAGTATTTGATACATTATTTTCAAATTAATGGTAAGAATGAAGAGATTAAACTATGAGTGATCTTCTGGGGTTGACAGTGGTATTATAATCATCCTCCAACATCAATTTGACCCATGGCTGACGACGGAATTTGTTTCTGTATACAATCTTTTCCAATATAGAAATCCAAGTATCTTTTTCCAATTTATTTGGAGCTCCAAAGTCAATTATTTCCCCATTGGCGAATTTGATCTTGAAAGCATGCTCAACCAACAAAATGTCACTGAAGTTTCTATAGTTGGTAGATGCCTTGTCAAAATTCTCTTTATCGACATAAATGACCTCAATGACTTTAGCCAAGTTGATCTTGGCTCTTGTCTTATGTGAATATTCGCTGTGAGCAATTAACGAAGTTCCTTGTAATTTGAAGAACCTCTTCTTCCAAATTTCACAATCACCACCTTCTTGATGCATATAACCCTCGTGGGTGAAATTAAATTCCTGGCGTAATTCATCAATGCTTTCATATGCAGATTTAATACTTGTTGGAAGTATTTCATGTTCATTAGTTCTAGGAACAAACAACATTTTGACTTCAAGTTGTGCAATTCTATAAGGTTGGACTTTGCCCCTTTGCTGAGTATTGTGATTCACATTCGTTTCCCATTCATTGAAACAAGTTATATTGAAGTTACATGCTCGGCCAGTAATTTGATTTTCATATTGATCTAAATCAACATAACATCTAGCAAATGAGCCATCCTGAGCAACTTTATGGCTCCAAGAATCTTTAGCTTCTTGTGGAACAAACTTGGTAGTAGTAATAATGTTCTTTGAACCGAACATTCTACTCAACCTATTCTTAGATTTGACCACCTTTCTTTCTCTGACTTCAACTAATCTACCCTTGGGCTTCTCGTAATTGGCTTTCATGGTCAAGATGAATTCCAAAGATTCACCAACAGTCAATTCAAACTCCTTATTAATACCAATATGGTGAGAGTCTAATTTGTAGCTAGGGGTTTTAATACAGTGCACCCCGTTATCCAACGAAATTGAGAAGTCAGCATGGTGCTGCTCAATTTCAGGTAGCTCGATGTTCTTGAGACCAAGAACTCTGAGGAAAAGTCTACCTCTTTCTTGAACTGGAGGTTCTTCTTCAGGGATTGGCGATTGGTTAGGTAAGCTGCCCAAAGCGCCACGGTATTGATGGGATCCAGGATTATTATTCAGCAATGTGGTAGAAGAAGCATTCGAAGTATTTGAAGTAGAAGGAACGGATACAGTCGATGGCCTGGGTTGTTGAGCTTCATTTTCATCAAATTCCCTTGGCTTCCCATTCCATAACTCATCACCCTTGAAAGAATTGGACTTCTTGTGAATTCTCCCCTTGTTCCTGGTTGGTGAGTCAATGGCTACACCGGTAACAGATGATCCATTCTTTACCAATTTAATAGGAGAGCCAATCTTGATAGCCGATGACTTCTTGCTTGGAGTGTTGGCCTGTCTTCTGGGTGACTTATTGATGATCTTATATTTCATCTCCAAATCATTGTCAAGAGCAGTATGTTTCTCAACATCATCCAATTGGTCATTTACAGTTGTATCTTGCTTATCCTTTGGAGGGGTTTTGAAAATATCACCATTTGTGGGAGAGTTGATCAATTCTGGGTCCGGTTCTGGGAAAGCAACGCTCTCAAGGTTTCTACCTTTCTGTGAAACCTGATTATTGTTGATAATGGAAGAGTTCAAACCTGAAGTATCCTGTGAATTATTGTAATCTAAAATCGAATCATGAACTTGAGTATTGGTGTCAGTGAAGACATTGTCCTTTGTCAATAATGCGGTTGGATTCTTCATTAATTCGGTTGCAATATGAGGCATGGGCCTTGTCTCGGGAAGCTGAGGGCTAGAGTCCAGAGAAACATCATATATAGATGCATGTTGTTGCAAAGAATCATATTTGTCACTAGGTTCATCAACAATAGATTCCTTCTTACTTTGACCTAAATATTTAACTCGGGAATATTCTTCCTGACTTATAGCACGTTTAGCTTCCAAAATCTTTTTCACATCATCACGATCCATACTAGGCAATGTCTTCATGCCTTGAGCCTTGATAGTAGGGGCTCGTTTAAGAGTATCGTCGAATATATCATTGTATTGATTCCTTGGAGATAAAACAGAATTAGTTCTCTTGATCTCAAACGATGGAACACTAAATCTCGATCTTTTAGGTTGATTAGTATTCGTTTGAATATCGCTCGAAATACCAAGACCTTTCATATTGACTTGGCTTTGGCGACGATTGACAGCAAAGCTTGATCCCAAACTATGTCTATTAGTTGGGCGAAGTTGTTTTGGAGCTGGAGGTTCAATAAGAGTAGGATCATTATCCATATTTGATAATACATTTCGAGTGCTTAGAGGTGTCATGCTCTTTCTGTCCCCAGAAACATTGGATAAATGACTCAAATTCATAGAAGTATCACCATTTTTAACCAAATTTTTGAAGTGAGTACTAAATCCAGAATCTTCGGATATCTCAGGTAAGAATCCAGATACATGTAAGTCCTCAAAATCAGGACTAACTACCCTTCTTGACATAACATTAATCTCCTTGAATTTCTTGGGCTGCAAAGATGGTGGTAGTTTGTTTTTGGCATTTTGTTCTTGAGGTAATGAATAATCCTGGACCTTTGGTAACTTGAAACGTTCAGTTATATCAACCTTGACCGGAACCTTCTTTCTTTGCGAATGCCAAATTGAAATGAAATCAGTTGGATTTGGATCTGCTTCATGTTCAGCAGACAATGACTCCTCAAAAGAATCTTTTGGATCAAGATTTTTGGTAAGGTCTTCAAAGGAAGAGAAGTTATTAGTCTCAATGAGAGGCAAGCTAATTCCATTAGGTGGAGCAATATTAGAGGAGTTTGCCAAAGCATCGTCTTCTTCGTTTGTAGTCTCACTTTCTTCCTCTATGGCTTTATTAGCTTTTAATAAAAGAGAACGCTTAACTGGGGATGGGGGAGACGTTGCATCAATCGCTTCATCTATTCTAGGAGGAGCAAGTGATCTAACTTGAATTTCTTCAGATGCATCCTGATAATCGTTGAGAGAAGCAGGTGATTCATCAAGGTTATGGCCAAATTCAGGCTGTTCTGCGTGAAGATGCACGGTTGCGAGTTCATGTTCTGTACTTTCATCGTTGTCTTCTCTATCACCGTCATGACTATAGGACCCATTACTCAGCGAGTCATATTCTTTTTCATTGCTCTTGAATGTTGGGACTTTGTAATTGGGGACCTCATTTTTATTAGACCTTCTCTTCTCAAGCATCATTCTATCAGCTTGTTCAGGTTTGATTAATCTAATATCCTTTGGATCTAATGAAATGCCATAAGATGCGGATTCAAGTTGAGTATTAGCGTCATAATCTTCATGCTCGTCATCATGATCAGAATCATACTTCCTTCCATCGTCAGACACATCGTCGTATTCAATTTTGTTATCTTCTATATTGTCGAAAATATCCTCAGGTCCCTCGGATTTCACAGAAACGGGATCAAGAGGTTCAGATTTGACCAGTATAGCATCAGCAGGTTCAGATTTGATATACACAGGTTCTTGAAGTTCTGACTTGACCAGTATTACGTCGGAAGGTTCAGGCTTAACCGAGAGGCGTTTACCTTGTTCGGTTCTTTGAAGCGACTCATCACTAGAACCCGAATGAATGGTAATATTTTCGTTTGATTCGGGTTTTATATAATCTTCATAGTGCTCACGTTTGATAGACAAGTCATGCGAGGGTTCAGACTTAACCTTCAGATCAAAGGCGTATTCGTTTGGTTCAGCTTTAACATTTGGTTCGGTCTTCACGAACTGTCTCACTTCTGGTTCCAGTTTGATTAGCTTCCCCTCCTCAATTTCGGGTTTAACTAGAGATTCGGGTTCTGATTTTACGAATGGTTCTTCCGTGGGCTCTGATTTGACAAGTGAATCTTGAGGCTCTGGTTTGAGCATTGAATCTTCCTTGGGTTCTACCTTAACGGACTTGCTTAATGAAGGTTCATCAATAGAGCTATTACTTTTTGACTCATTTTTGACAGACTTGGAGTCACCATCCTCACGTTGAAGTTTAATAAAGGACCCAGGGAGTTGGATGGCCGCATCCTCATCACCACTTTCAGGTTCTTTGATGAATGGATTATCCAATGATTCTTTCTTAATCGATTTTGAATTATCATTTTGGTTTGGGTCTTGTGAGGCATTCTTACTGGAGGTGTTATTCAAAAGATTCATGATTGATTTTTCAGCTGTGTTATATGAGTTATCAAATGAATCATGGTATTCATCATCTGATTCAAGTTCTTCTTTCAAAGGCAATCTTGAAGTTGTTTTCATGGTTAGCATATCGTCATTGTCCTTGCTATGTTGGTTGGTAGAAGGAATCAAAGACTGGACTAAATGATCTGGGAAGCCTTTAATACCATCATTCAATTCGATACCCTTGTTAGACGCGCTCTGTTCATTGTTAGAGTATAATGTTCTATTATCAGCTCCTAAGGATTGTAGAGATGATTGAGATGATCCACCTGACTTCAACTGATAATCGGAATTTCTAGTTAAAGAGTTCAATGGGTTTTCCATTTCTTCAGTAGCGTGATTTTGTAAATCCAAGGAAAGGTAGTGAATATTTGAATCAGTTTGATATTTCACCGCTTTATCTAGGTTTGACAAATGTTCATCCATTTCTTGAAATTTCCGACTATCAATAGATTTATCATTGATTTGTGAACTTCCACTATCCTTGGTGTTATTGTTGTTTTCGGTATTATTATTATTGAGTTTTGATGAATAATAAATCTCGAGTTTTTCATTAAGGGACAAATTGGTAAAACTTCTACGTTTTGATTTAATATCATTCAAAGTCTCCCTATCAAGATCATCATTAGGTCTTTGATTATCCAATAAAATATTTTTGAAAGTGTGAATGGAATCACTTGTGTGTGGAGGAGGAGCTGGTGGGGTTGATGAGCTTTCATTATCAGAAGATGAATTCGATTTTTCTAGTTCATTCCATTGATGGTTAAATGTGTGAGTATTGGTAGGGTGTTCTGATTCAGTGTCATCATCGAAATTGTTGGAGCCACTTGAACTTAATTTTGATTCTTGTTCGGTATCGATTTCATCGAGAGATGAACTTTGATTTGTTGAAGTATTTGCCGAGGAATCTTGGGCAGCTTTATATCGATGAACTTCAGGATTAGAATTGGTAAAAGCGACGTTTTTCCGAGGTGTGGTTGTTGTACTTAATTTTTTCATAATCGATTTACTAGGAGATGAATTAAAATAGGTGGATGTGGAAGGTGTTATAGGGGCGGTAACAGGGTTCTCGTTATCTTTGTTTTCGTTATTGACGTTGTTATTTGGTCCTGTGGAAGTTGAAGTAGACGTTATTATGGATTTATCGGAACTGGCTAATTTTTGGGGGTCCTTAGATGTAATAAATGAAAATTCATCGTCATTTATCATGATTTTCTTTTGAATTGTTTTATTCAATTCACTTGAATCTTCATCAAAGCTAAAATTCCGATTGAAAGAATTATTTTTTTGGTCACAGATGTGTTTATTTTGATCACTATTGTTTATTTTATTATTCTGTTGTATTTCGTCTTTTGAAGTATTGGAATTGCTCGTGTATTTTGGGTCACTAGTTGTTTCAGTTAATTCGAGGTCACTTTTAGGGGATTCGGAATCACTTATGTAAGTATCTGAACTCGAGTTGAATTCTTTTTCTCCAGTAGAGGGTTTCTGAGAAGCAAGCAAGAGTTTCAGTTGATCCAACAGTTGTGATTTTTGTTTTTGTTTTTGTTTATATTTCTGCGGCTGATGCAGCAAATTGGGGAAATTTAAATGTTTTGTAGGGGAGTTCACTGATGATAAAGGTTCGGTAGGGGATACGATATTATTGTTGGAGTGCATATCCACTGATAATTGAGAAGGATCCTGATTCATTTCTTTTAAGAAAAGGTCCACCGATTCTGTCAAAAAAAAAAAAAAAAAAAAACTGTTAGTAAAATCTAGTCATCAACCACTAATAGGTAGTGAAGTAATGGGAAGCAAAGATCGAGAAATGAATTGAAGGGTAGGAGAAAAAATAATAATAATAATAATAATGAGAAGAATAATAATAGAAGGGCAAAGAAAACAAGACGTTTGGGGGGGATACCCAATTTTTTGAGATGTTCACAATGTAAAAAACTAAACAAAGAGTACCAAAATGGAATAAATCAAACAAACACAAACGGAAACCCAAACAAAAAAAAATAACAAAGAGAGAGAAGAGCGAGGGAGAAGGTTATGGATTGCAAAGGGTTCAATTGACGAGAGATGCTTGCTAGTTAAATTCGAGATAAATCGTCGTCTAACGTAACTGTAAACAAAAAAATAAAGTACAAAATTAGGTACTAGACGAGATTAACCAAGAACTTTGATGGGTGGTGATAATGAGAACAGAAAATCAAATCTCAAAAGATAGAGCAAAAAAAAAAAACGAAAAGTTGAAGAAGAAAAGAAGTAGGTAAGTTTTTTAAAAAAAAAAAAATTGAAATACATACCATTTTCATGTTTGAATATATCACTATCGTTAGTGGAGATACTTATATTATGCATGAGATACTGTGATTCTTCCGAATCGAGCTCGTTATTGAATGATGGCAGCATCATTGGTTTCAATGGATGATGGATGGCCAAGAAAAACAGAAGTCTAAAGGAATATCAAGGGGACCAATGGTGGGTTGCTTAAAGCTGGAAAGGTGGAGATTGGTGGAGAGGAAACAAGGGTAGTTTTGTTATTGGAAATGATAACCTCAATTAACGAAGGTGAATAAATTTTATGTCTCAAATAGAGTAAAACCAAAATATTCGTTTGTAACAATGGAGATGGGACTTAAGACAAGACGGGTCTTCAATCGATGAGTCGGTATTGTTATTATTGATGTAATATAAGGATGGTCTACTACAGAATTGATGATGTTTGTTTCACGCCTGAGTTTTGCAGAAAGGAAAGGAAAACGAACAAACAGGCAAATAATTCAAACAATTGGAGGTGATAAAAATTTAAGATGAGATTCTATAAAGTGTTTATGATTTCAACTACTTTGGATGGGAATGGCTAGTAAGATGCTTGTCAATAACAGCGGGTAAAACCATGAATGCTCTCTATCACTTTTCTATTTTCATGTGTAGTTGTCTCTCTTTCTCTCTGTTTAACTTTTTTTTTTCCCTGCTTGCCGTTGTTGTTGTGATTTTTATTGTATTTGTTTGGATTTTTGTAAACATTGTTTACCATATGCCTCAATTGGGTAAAGTGTAAACATGGATCTTCTCTCACCGCAGAAAAAAAAAAAAAAAAAAAAAAAAGACCAAAGTACCAAAAGGAAGAAAGATTTAGAGGCTAAAAACGCGTACTGTATATAGGTGTGCTTATGTAATCGACTTGAGGTGTTTGGGTTTTTTGTTTTTTTTTTTTGCTTGTTTATCTTTGGCACGATTGCTGCTTTGGGGTTTGTTTTTGCAATCCCAATTTTTTAATATAGCACCATGATAAAAAAATACTACTACGAGAAGAAAAGTGAGACACAAAATGTAAGTTTCAATTGCTCAATAAGGGATTATACTTAGATTCTGTTCCTGATAGGTAAACTGTGCCTAATAAACCCAAGATAGAAACAGCCAAGATCAAGACAATATTTAAGAAGTAAGGGTTTTCTATAACAGGAATCTTAAGTTGATGAATTAACAATACTTTAAAGTCAAGAACGACGATAAATATGTTGAGAAGATTAGTTGGACAAGAAAAAGAGAATGCAGGTTCAAGTTACAATTTTAAGCTCATAATTGACCATCAAGGGTAATTCACAATTACTTTTCCAGACCCAGTACCAGTAAAAATTAAAGAATAAAGCTAGTGCTAGGACCTGGGCACGTGATAGGTTTCTTATTGATAAATGACAGACCAAATCTCCCATGCTTGCGTATACAAACTGGATTACCCAGTTTGTATGTGAGCACGACCGATTGGGTTGGTCAATATACACTCTGGCGATGTATATGGTTTTCGTCACTGCCTCCTTATGATTCTTTGTATGGGAGGATATCCATTTTTTATGAGAAATGCGCGCCCTGGTCCAGACTCACAAGTACAAACACATAGAAAAAAGGTAAATAAACATAACATCGCTCGTGACATTTGTTTGTTTCAGCTTCGACGTTTTGTACGTTTTTCCAATCACGAAATCACGATGTTCTAGTCCACTAACATTATATAAAATGAAATGGACAATTGACACCATGACTGCGCCTTGTGTATCTCCGGGTAGTATCTCTCTCTCTCTCTCTCTCTCTTTCCTCTTTTTTTTTTTTCTTTTTATACTTTCTTTAGTCCCCGTGGTAGCTCTAAGGTTTGTACTATCTTTTCTGGGAACGAAGTTTTGTTAGAAGTAAAGGTGTAGTGTTCCTATGCTAGAATCGAACACCTTCCTGATCGATCCATGGAACTGCTCGATTAGTGGAAGGAGAATACGCCCATTTCTTGTTTGCGTCAGTATGTAAACATTAGGAAGTAAAGGTTTGAATTTTTACTCGAGCGTACAAGTGGGACAAATCGTTATTTTATTTAGCTTTACGTCAAATACTAGGCATACTAGCACCACTATTAATGTTAGTATGTACGTATCTATTGATGTCTCGACAAGCTATGACTTTGCTTAATCTGCATTTCTCATGGTGATTGAAAATAAAATGATTCTCATCAAGGTTCCTTACACGAATCTAGCTGTCACAAAGGCGCGCCTGATTATAAGCCACTTTTATAAAACGAAGAAGGTTCTATTTTTGCAGATTCGACAAAAAAAAATACAGCAAAAAAAAAAAAAGAGAGAGAGAACGCCAA
>JAJMSM010000088.1:0-60209 GCA_030578475.1 Hyphopichia wangnamkhiaoensis
AAAAGAAAAAAAAAAAAAAAGAAAAAAATAAGTAAAAAGCGTGGGCGTGTTAGACGAGATTCTTTTGCTACAAGATAAAATAAGAGATGAGAAGTGAGAGGTGAGATAATGGCATCAAATAGATAATGATGGTGGAAATGTGGATTTCCAATTTGTCCTAGACACATGGGCATGTGGGACTGGTTGTGAAAAGGCGGATCAACAATTGATAGAATTAAGAAATTGTGAGCAAACAGGTAAGTAACAAACAGGTAAACAACAAACAAACAAACCAGCCCATTGATTTGGAACTGAAGAACAACGGGAAAAAAAAAAAAAAATGGCAAGAACAGTTTTCCTAAAAAATAGACTTTTGCAAAAGCCTAAGCTACTTTTTGAATCACGGTTTAAACAAGTGAAATCATACAAGAAAAAAAACATCCCTAGCAGTAAATTATTACTATTACCAGTACTGAGGGTATGGCTTAGATAGTAGGAGGTGAAATAATTAGAATAGAATATGGTACAAACTAACCAGGTTATTCCTTGAGAAAGGAGCATATTACTTAATTGGGACAAATGGTCGACTAATTCAACTAAGCATCGTCAGTAGCAAAGAAGGAAAATAATAAAATAATAAAATAATAAAAAAAAAAAGGGCAGACACAAGATGGAATGGCTGGTTGTCAATAGCTCAATGTTAAGAGTCATAGTTGTATGCAAACCAACTCAGGAAAAACAACAAAAAATCAAAAAAAAAGAAGTGGCACAGCCTGGCTAGTTTGTGTAATGGTGTATGTATATGCAGTATATTAACAGTATGCACTCTCTATTATATAAGCATCTCTTACTGTTTCCTCCGCTATTACTACTAGCAATGAGTAACCCCTCTTACGTTACCCCCACCCACAACAAAAAAACGCCCCCACTAAATCCACAGTTTGAAAACCCATTTATGCACAGTGTAATGCTGCAATGAGATAAAGGATTGGATGCAGGTGGTCCTGCACACGCAGACACGCTCTCCGATGCTCTTTCTCTCTCTCTCTCTCTCTCTCTCTCTTTTCCTTTTCCTTTCAATTGGCGTTTCTTTCTTGCCGCCTGTTATTTTAGAGAAAATAATCTCTCTACCCGGTTGATGTGAAGCATTATTATTTAATGAACATGGGCAAGAATGAGTAGACCAGATAACCTTGATCTATTAATAGAAAAGGAGGAAGTGGGGGCCCTCCCCTAATTTGGCGTACCATCTCAATACATTACCACCTCCTGTCAAAACCGTATGCAGTACCCATACCTCCCTCATACCATATCACATACCATATCGCATACCATAAAATCATACCAGACCATACCGTATTCCTGACCGCTTAATGTAAGGACCCGTATCGTCTTATGATCACTGAGCATACTTGTAGCCCACTCATTAAGCTCGTTAAATTTTCGATTGATTCTATAAAGCCTATCTAAAACGGTTAGACACCAGCTACTAATCAATGGTATATCATAACCTCTATCTTAGTCAATATCATCATGGCTTAAACTATTTGACAGATTATTGTAGTATTTTTTTTGTCTCTTCCTTTTGTCTCTTCCTTTTGTCTCTTCCTTTTGTCTCCTTTTTGTCTTCTTTTTGTCTCTTCTTTTTGTCTTTTTTCTCTTTTACCTCTTGTTTAATTATTGATCCGGAACCTAATTTTTCTGCTTTGAGGAAATTGTTTTATTTTGTGCTCTGTCTTTTTTGTAATTGACTCAACTCGGTTAGTTTTTTATTCATTACAAAGGTACAAAACTGAATAACAATACCTATTCATGTCTCGTGAATGTAACGTAATTTTCGACTTGGTATGAGTGTTCCTTCTATGCATCGGATATATAATATCTAGCTTAGACCTCGTGGTCCTCTACACCTTATTTCAAGTCTTAGTACACGTACGAGTTACACATACAAGTTACACGTAAAAGTCTTATCACACATACAAGTCTTACATCTAGGAAGGATACGCGTATTTGATCAAATTCCCACGAGGCAACTCTTTGCAATTTACACTTTTCTTTCATTTCGATTTCTTGAATTTCGAGTTTATTATTTTGACGCGTTTCCAATACTGATTTTCTCGGAATTTTTTTGTTGTCTCATTTCTACTTTTTGTCTTTCTTTTTTTTTTTTTTTTTTTTTTTTTTTTTTTTTTTTTTTTTTTTTTTTTTTTTTTTTTTTTTTTTTTTTTTTTTTTTTTTTTTTTTTTTTTTTTTTTTTGGAGGTTTTTTTCAATCGCGTAGCGATATCTACGGACTGGTTCTATTTCTTGTGAACTAATAATTCATTTGATCAAAGCATCAAGTTTATCAACTATGGTCAATGAAAAATTCACCACCTATCTATCCAAATATACCACGCATACATTAAATCAGGTGGCAGTATCATGTGGATTTGCTTCTAATCTGACAAAAGCAAGTCGTATAGCCGCCATCATTGATGGTTTGCAACTTCTACATAATCGTAATCATAGTCTAATACCAACCAATTTAAATCATTTATCGATTCTTTCAATTGATGTTGGGATTAAAAACTTCTCCTACTGTAAAACAATCACCCAGTTCCCTAAAGTATCTAATTCAGTCAAACCTCCTCAAACTCATTTATCATTTGATAATTGGCGTCATCTTGATTTACATCATCATTTTAAATCTTCTTATCAGTATTTAACCAATGATCCTTCTTCACTAATTGATTCAAAACGCTATTTAAGTCATTTAGCCAATTGCATAATTGATAATATCATTATTCCAACCTCATCCTCATCGATTCCTCATCTAATCACAATTGAAAATCAACGTACTCGGTCTAATGGTGCTCTGTCTACTCTCCCCAATGTATTGCTCAATTATACATTTGAAAATATGTTATATTCAAGTTTCTACACTCGTCAATTACTTGATCCAAAACTAAAATCAATGCTCATCGTACCTTTAAATTCAAGAAATATGGTTAATTTTTGGATTAATCGATTTCTCGATAAAAATTCCACCAGTTTTTCATCCTCTTTAACCAAAAAGCTTCGAATTCAATTATTCTTAAACTGGCTCATTGAAATTGTTCGTGATTCAAATCAGTCAACTTTGGTCCCATTCAATTTATCTAAAGATATCAATTCTCAATTATCAAATTTGAAATTTATCCAATCATCCCCAACTAAACAAATTAGAATTTTCACCGAGTTATTGAATCAGTTTCAATCCCTCAATGGTGGTACTAAAATTAATAAATTGGATGATTTGATCGATAGTTGTCTATATAATCTAATGATGATTACCATCATTCATAACCAGCGTCAATTAATTCATTGTATCGAATCAAATCAGGATTTGAATGAATTGGTGGCCGCTTGGAATAATACTCAAATTGAATTGATCCAAGGTTTGGTCGATCTGTGTCTGCTAACCTTGGCTGGTTGACTCCAAAAAACACAAATTGAATTTATTCTTCTACAATTTTACAATAAAATATCGATGGACATTACTAAAGTGAACAAATTCATCAAAATGTTTTAAAAATAAATAGAAACAAAAAATTATAAAATGTTTTGGGTTGCAGCTGGTAATTTTTCAGCAATTTTGGTGCTTAAATTTTCTTGCTCGGTACCCTCGTTATCATTATCATTATTCTCCAACTCTTGCTTCTTCTGTTCATCTTTCCTGTCTTCTGATGGTGATGATGATGGAAGTTCTGCCGAGCTTGGCTTCAACTCTGAATCGGTGATTTCAAAAATCATATCATCATTCTTGCTATTAGTTTCGTCATCATCGTCGTCATCATCGTCGTCATCATCGTCGTCATCATCGTCGTCGTCGTCGTCGTCGTCGTCGTCATCGTCGTCATCATCGTCATCATCGTCATCTTCTTCTTCCTTCTCCTCATCCTCATCTTCCTCATCTTCAATTTCCTGTAATTCAGCATCGATCTTCTTTTCTGCTTTCAAAGCAGTGATTCTACGCCTCAAAATATCAACAATATCCAGCCACTCTCTCATTCCCCCCATACCAATATCACCACAAACCAACACTTTTTCAACTGGTTTCAAAACCTCAATACCAAATTCAGACAGAGAAATCACCGTCAATTGTTTGGCTGTAATTGGATGGGTATACATAAACGTGTTCATGGCTGGAGCCACCAAAATAGGTTTCTTGATGACAGAAGTCGTAGTCACCTCACCATTTAATGTAGATGTATTGGTACTGGTGGTAGATGAAGTTGAAGGACCCCAAGATCTAATGATGGACGTTAACAAATTATCAGCAATCCCATTGGCCATCTTGGCAAGTGTATTTGCTGATAATGGAGCAATTAACATAATATCGGCCCATTTTCTTAATTCATTATGTAAAATCATTTTTTCAAACGGATTCTTGGGTTTCTTGGTAACAGTAAGATGAGTGTTGGCTTTACCACCATCCACGTTATTTTGATCTGTAGCTGATGAGGTGGTGGTACTATTAGTGGCATTAGCACCTGTGCTTGCCCCGGTGGTAGTAGTGGTGGTGGTTGACCAACTTTCATTAAAATTGGCCCATTCATCTTCATCTCGCCAAATTTTAACATCATTATGAATCTTCAAACCTTTTAAGAAATGACCGGCTGCTTTAGTCACCACCAATTGGATCGATATTTTATTGGTGCCATAAATTTGAAACAATTTATCAATTATCATGGGGACCTTAATCGTGGCCACCGAACCAGTACATGCGAGTAAAATATGGAATTTCCCATCATCTTCTTTGGTTAAATATTGTTGAAATGGGACTGGGGGTCCTACTGGTGACGCAACAATAGTCTTGTTTGACTTCTTGGTTGATGTTGAATTCTTACGAGAGACATTGGCACTGTTACTATTAGAGCTGCTGTGAATCTTAATTGGAAGAGTACGTTGTTGTTGTTGTTGCTGCTGTTGTTGTTCAGGAGGGCTGATGGGTAAAAAAGATTGGGAACTCATATCATGAGGGTGAATTGGAGGTGGTGAAGGGGTAGTTATATTTCTCTTGGATACATTTGTATCTCTAGCCAATTCAAAATTATAACTATTTTTAAATTGGGGACTATCAATTGTAGGTGAATTGACACGAGATGAATTTGTACTTGAGCTGAAATAACCATGACTGACGTGTCCCGATTGTTGTTGAGAAGGTTGAATTTGTTGTGAGGGGGCTTGTTTAGAAGGATTACCACTAAGAAACTGTAAAATATCATTATTATTTGAGTAAGAATTTTGTCTACTTTGAGTTTTAAGACTGATTCCCGGCCCACTATTTTGTAAAGAAGGTTTTCTTGATGGGATAATGGAAGGATCTCTAGTTAGTTGGGAGGGAGTAGTTTTTTGAACCAATGGTGCTTGTACCGATTGCAGTGGATTTGATGATGGGAGTTGTGATTGTGATTGTGATGTAGGCGCTGCTCCTTCACCATTATCATATTGTTGGCCGATTACATTAGCACTTGAAGGATGAGCCGATATGGTAAATCTTCTGGATCTTTCTTGACCATCTAAATCACTAAATGAAACTGATTGAGTTGGTTTCAAAGGTGGAGGAGCAGGAGGGGATAATGCAGCAGAAACAGGAGGAGTATCACTAACACTACCAGGACCAATTATAGGAGAACTTACATTTGACTGATTCGATAATTGAAGCACCAGATGCGGCTGAGGATGATGGGCCGATCCTATAATTTTTTCTGTTCCTGATAATTGTGGTGGTTGTGAAGGAGATTGCACTTTAGAAGGTGATGATTGACTTGAACTTGGAACCTGGGCAGACGAATTATCAGCACCTGTACTAGTGGAAGTAGCCGCACCAGTAGTAGCAGTCTTATTCGAATCAGAATGAGAATTGGAGTTAGAGTTGGAGCTGGAGCTGGGGTTTGTTGGCTGTGAAGCCTGTTTGGAACTGCCTTGATCAGTCATGTTTGAGCAACTTTAAAAGTCTCTTCCAATAAACCTGAATGAGTTAGTCTTAATGAAGTTGATCAGAAGTATGTTTTGATTTGAAGAAATAGTGATCCTTACTAAGAAAATCCAGAAGGAACCCTGATAATCAACAAGACTTTTTATAAAAAAAAAAAATATATAAAAAAAAATATAGGCATGCTTTACTTGCCTCTTTGTCTCTCTTTTTTTTGTTAACTTTTTTTTTTAGTATGGAGTAGCGGTATTTTCCTCACTCTTTGTTCCTTTTTTGGTGTCATTCCTCAAAATTCGAGGCTACTACTAACGTTTTTTTTTTTTTTCTGAAGAACTAAGCAAAAATCCGATCTGGTAAAGGTACACTCCTCAAGGAACCTTTCATTCTTTTCATTGTTGTTTGATTCTCGACATATGCATCCGTACACCATGCACACCCCCCAAGCCCAATTCAAAACAACAAAACGCCAGTGAAAGAAAAAAGCTGAAAATTGACACGATCGATGATACACGATAGTCTAGTGATACCAATTCACCCCGAAGTTGCCACACTATCTACATAAGTATCCGTCACATAGTCAATCTTGATAGGATGAATCTTCGTCAGCAACTTGTACAATTACTTAGCATCGCCTATGTGTTTTCTTCTGCTTTTATAGCTTGGAAGACCCTTTCTGTTATAACAAATTCCCATTCTCCTATAGTGGTGGTATTATCAGGCTCGATGGAACCGGCTTTCCAAAGAGGTGATATCTTGTTTTTATGGAATCGTGATTCGCTGGCTAAGGTTGGAGACGTGGTTGTTTATGAAATCAAGGGTAAATCAATCCCTATTGTTCATCGAGTGTTAAGAGAACATCATAATCTGGAAAAACAATTACTTTTAACCAAGGGTGATAATAATGCCGTCGATGATTTGGGGTTGTATGCTCAAAAACAACCTTATTTAAATCAAAAAACTGACTTGGTCGGAACTGTTAAAGGTTACTTACCTAAATTGGGCTATGTTACCATTTTAATCACCGAAAATGTTTATTTCAAATATGGTCTATTAGGTATTATGGGTATATCTTCCTTGTTATCAAATGAATGAACTTGAACCGTTCGATATTTTCTGAATAAATAGTACTTATACATCTAAAATACTGTAATCTTAATATTACACTCATGTAGCACTATGCGGATAAGTCTGACATCCTGGTTTTGTCTCTTATTTATTCTTCTTCTAATCTTTATTGGCTTGTTGGCCTTCCCTTAAGTCAAACACTCTGTGCAATTGGCGAACTCCCTTCTGGGTGTTGCGAGACAAAAAAAATTGACAAAAAAGAATGCCTCCAGCCAGATTCGAACTGACGATCTCCTCATTACTAGTGAGGTGCCTTACCAACTTGGCCATAGAGGCGCACTTTATGTTACTGAACGAAATACCTGTGGTCTCACCTTACTAATTGTTTGCCACATCATATACACCTATGAAAAAATAGGTTTAAATACCGTGCCCGCAGTCCTTGGTAGAGTATTATACCCGTACACCATCGACACTGTTAGGTCCCAGAGGGTGATTGGAGAAACGCCGTTAGACAAGATCAAATCGATGAGCACAACACCTAGGGATATTTGTGTCTATCCTTGGGCCATCGCATATAAAGATGAAGACGCCCATCCATCGCAAAACTGAGAGAAAGAAAATCTTTCGGTGTGGACCGTATGTAGTTGGACACCCAGTTATAAAGACGGTGAAATAGATCTCCCCTAGTGGTTTTCATATATATCAATCCTTCTATATCAATATAAATTAAGTACTGGCTTTCACCAAACTGGTTTAACCTTACGACCTATTAATATATTGTTTCATCCATTTTACTTAAGGCAATACATTAAGTTAAAGATTGAACGAAGAGACAAATTAATCCATCAACCACCACCAGCATTGATATTAAGTATATGAACTACATTTGGTGTTAATGACCTAAAAGGGATGTGAGGTTGCCTAATGAGATCTGTATTATAACAACATATTCATAGTACAGGAAGGTAACGTTTGAATACTCAATAATGGGAGTTTAAAATAGATCCTTAGCTAGATAACAGATCATCTTATCTGAGTTATCTGAGCTAAGGCTACTACCCGAGATTTACCCACACCCCGATATACACCATTTAGATGTATACCTGAGTAGATCCAAAGCATCAAACTTTTAGATGATGAAGAAAATTTCTACCTCTCCTGATAGAAATTTTTCCCAATATTATGTGATGCTGTATCAGTTGCAATGGCTTATATTTTTCTTTTAGTATTTTTCAATACTTTGCACCATTTAATTGCAACTATTCTATTTACTTTTCTGCATCTTATTTTTTTAAAAATATTTAGAAGCCAAAGAGGTAGCGAACAGAAAAGCTTATACTTTGACAATTTTGTTGTATCATCCCTATAAGACAACCAGAATAAACCTTGCATCTTTAAATTGATAGGTGTTTTCTTAATTATATATGTTAAGAAGCACTTATTAAAAATGGTGAATTTTTGAAGTTCTTGCATTCTCGAGTGTTGCAAAGTTATTTTGTTGTAAAATATTGAGAAAAAAGGAAAAAATTTGCAAAAATAAGACAAATTATAAAAGAACGATTTGGTGGTTTGGGAATAGGCAAGGAAAACAAAGGAAAGTTATTCCTAGCGCACCGAGCCCGACTGATTTCTAAAAATCAAATAAACAAGCAAAAACAAAAGTAAAGCATCCTGAGAGAAAAGAAATTAACTTGAAAAAAAAACCGACCTCGGTGAGGCTCGAACTCACGATCTTGAGATTAACAGTCTCACGCCTTAGCCAACTTGGCCACGAAGTCGAATTCGTTGTTTGGAAGGAGGAAGTAGAGCTAGTGTCTGTGGGTAAAAGCGCTATACTCCAATATAATTTTAAAAAAAAGTATGCAAAAAAAAAAATTAAAAAGTTGTCAGACCTAACAATCTGAATTCGCTACAATTTCTCTGGGACAGTGCCATTAAAAATAAGTCTAGGGCTGAAAAATTTATCTCGTGTTCCATTGATGTTTCTTCACACTTTGATAATTAGCTTTTTATTTCGATCAGATCTAGAACTTCTTATCCATTAGAGAAAGTTTCGATAATACTTTTAGCTTACTACTTAGATTAGAATATAATAACAATCAAAAGGAATGCGTATAAAATATAACCGAAAAGGAAATTGGCAACGCTATTTTGGTTTCCTTCAAACAGAATTCAGTAAATGAATATCACCGTAAAAAGCTTTGATGAGACAAGCATAAGAAAAGAGCACAAGCATAAGAAAAGAGCACAAGCATAAGAAAAGAATAATAGAATCTACCCAGCAGTTGTACGGCAATTTAAATCAGACAATACAAGCATCTTTGATCCCCCTTTGAAAGGCCCCTTTGTTCTGTTTATATTTGCGCCACTCTAGCTGCCAATACACCTCACGGCCCGCAACTAGTAATTCAGAACTCCTCATTTAAGAGTTTCATATTCCCACTTGTCTTATCTAATCACATGTATTGAAAAACTAAATAGTTTCTGAGCACCCTTGAAAGTTCTGATTGCGAAAAGCTAAATGAAGACCATCATTCGTTTTATTCTTGGAAGTGCATTTTGCAGCAATTTTTTCCTTTCAATGGCGCTAAAGAACAAATACCATAAATATTTATGAGAAGCTACTTTTGACACTGCACCTGACCATCCTTCAAGTCACAATCCAGATATTTATCCTTATATTTAGGGGGCACCTGATATGAACTCTCAATTTAAACCAGTTGATTGTTGCGTTTTTTTATCACTTTTCCTTTCCTTCAAATTCGCGTATTTTTTTTTTTTGGAACGTCCGACTAAATATTTTTTCCTGTCAACATTTTTTCCTTTTAATTTGTTGAGTCCAAGTCCAGATGCCTACCTCTTGATATTGAACTATCGAGTAAACCATGCTGATATTAGCAAACAAAAAAGCAATAATAACGGGTGCATCAAAGGGTGTTGGTTATGCAATTGCCGATAGGTTAGCTCAATTAGGATGTTCAACCACGTTGATTGCTAGAAATGAAGAATCATTGAAAAAAAATGTTAACCAGCTACCTAGACTTACCTCCGAACAAAACCATAATTATATTAGCTACGATCTTGCTAGACTTCTTGTTGATCCTGAAGAGGCTAGAAAACCATTAATTGAAGCCATAAATGATCTGTCGATTCTTGTGAATTGTGCAGGTCTTACCAACCATACTCTTCTTCCCAGAATCAAAGATGAAACTATCATATCCACAATTAATCTAAATTTGACTGCTCCCATTCTCTTAAGTAAGATGTGTTGCAAACCAATGCTTAAGTTGGCATCAAGGCAATCAAAGGATGACCTAAAGCCTATAATCTTGAATATATCGTCTGTTCTCTCGGTGACGAATACTCTCATGCCAGGAACATCGGTGTATGCTGCCCTGAAATCAGGATTACTAGGATTTGCCAATGCTCTTGCGTATGAACTCAGAGGAAAAGTTAGAGTAAATTCAATTTTGCCTGGGCTTATATTTGAAACAGAAATGGGTAAAAATGCAAATTTGAAAGGGGAAGAATTACATGCCATTCCATTATTGGACGTAATTGATGAAACAGTTCGCATCATTCAAGACAACGAAATTAATGGTCAAAACATAGTGGTAGATGGGCGAGGAGTGAAACCTCTAGGGGTATACAAAGGTTAATTTGAATGTAAAGCTACACATGATTTATACTATAGACCATCAACGTGCATTTTTATTTTTTTTTATTTTTTTTTGAATTTTATCTACACATGTAATCTAAAGACTTGATTTAGCTTTTTTGATATCGGAGTGCCTGTTTAGGTAAATTCGAGGAATGTCATCTTCAGAATCTCCATAATCATCTCCCTCTTTATAGTAACCTGAAGAGGATGACGAAACATCCCGTAGGAGCTCATCCATGTCTGACGAGGGGTCTAAATGTTCATCAATTTCTCTATCATATAATGCGTTGACTTCGTTGCCAGAATCGTATGATTTCGATTCCAGCTCAGCATGATCAACTCCAAACAATAAAAAATAAACGTTGTCTATCGAGGGGTTCTCGAACCACTTGTTCAAACCATACAACCTTTGAAAACACAATCGAGCCAAAGAAATCAATTGAGAATCATGCGTATCATATAGCCACAAAAGAAATTGGTTGAAATCGTTACTTGGAGTTTCTAATCTCTTAGTCACATCTTGTGAGTTCATGAAGTACTCACAAACATTCGTTAATTCGTGACCATCGAAAGTAATTCTTTTATCAAGATCAAGAAAGTAAGCCTGAAGCAAGTCGAAATGAACTTTAACCAAAGAAAGCTTGCAGCTAAGGTGTTCGAAACCGTTTAATAATGCTTTTAGATATTCAGTTCTATCTGAATGGTAGGTGCCAAGACAAGCGACGAGATGCTCAATAATCTTTCGAGATCTTGACTGAAGAAACGAAACAAATTTAATAAGAGCTTCGAAAATTTCTTGGTTACCTGGGTATAAGGAGTTGAAGATCATGGAAGTTGAATCTTCATTTAGAGAAAATGATAGCCAAACTTGTGAGAATCCAACTGCTTGATTATATGCGTTCTGTATTTGTTCTAGACTAGTTTCTGAGGATCTACATTCTTTCAACTTTAATTTGACTGATATAAGTATGTGGGTTATAATACTCGCGAGAATGACATTGGTATGAGGATGCTGGGGGTTTCGTTTGATTAAGGGGTATAAATCTTCTTCAAGTAGGGTGAGACCATCTTTTTGAAAATTCAGATTCAAGCCTTTAATTTTGAGTCTATTATTAATGGTAAGGTGTTCAAGAATTAAACTGTCGTAATTATTAAATTGGTCATAAAATGAAGCAAGATCTAATGATTCAATAAAATATTTCCAATAATCAACTTTGAAAAGAGTCCAAAACAAATCAAACGTATCGACATATAAATTTTCTCCTGCCATTTCTCTAGTCATTTCGCTCATTTTGGTCATATCGTCAGAATCTCTACCATAACTCCAATATTCGGAAAATAAACATCTCATTACTGAACGTAGTTTGTTATTACGCGTAGTTTTATATTCATCATCTAGCCAGTGAATGAGTATCGGAACTAGTAAATATAATAATGACTGCAGATTGAAAGCAATTAAATGGACCACATAGCCCAACAAAAGTTCCGATCTATAGGTTTGACTGACTATAGAAGGCTCCATTTCTAGCCAGTCATCAATATCATCTGAGAGTAATGCATTAAGTCTTTGTAAATGAAGCGGCACTTTTATCGGATCAAAAAGCGCCGATCGACTGACCATGTAATACGTAGATTTGGTAGACGAGGCCATTTTGTTTCCAATTTTATAGGAACAAATTGATGTTAGCTTAGAAACATGTGGTGAAGGAATTGACTCATTAGGGCATAGTGTGCTTATAATATTTCGAAAAATCGCAAATATTTCAGAATAGGATTGATAAAGTTCGCTGCTGATAAAGGGACGAAGCGATTCTAGTCGATCGAATGCTGTCATGGGCTTGATGAATTTGAAAATATTCTTTGACATGTCAGATTCCGCTTGATCCAAAGACCTGGCTTTACCGTCATCGTTGGAAAAGTCGAATTTGAAGTCCGAATCATCATCTGTTTCATCATCTTCCATGGGTTTCATGAGGCGTCTTTTCTTGGATAACACAGGTTCTTGATTCGAATCAACCTTCCTGCGGCTAGATGGACCCAAAGATCGCTCAGAGATGTTTCGTTTCTTGGAGATTCCATTTATTATTATTTGATCATACGGGAAGTCAAATTTCAAAGTTGATGGATATTTAGCATTGAGGTCAGTTAAGACATGGATCTTCGAGACCAATGGTCTTACTATTCGTTTGCATTTAGACACTGTTAGAACCGATGAAGAAGTTCTTGCCTTTGACATTTTCAAAATAAACGTCTATGAAGTTTTGTTTCAGGACATTGATGCTTGTTGAATGCACTGTGATACTCAATGATCTAACGCCATGTAGATCTAATGGATTGAAGGTATACCAGAAGCTGCAATTAAGCATTGTTTTACTTTTTTTTTTTTTTTTTTTTCAAAAGCGAAAAAAGTTAAAAAAACAAGCAGCAAAGAAAAATGAAGTCAAAAAAAAAAAAGCTAGCGAAAAAAATGATTCGGTATAAAACAACACCTTGACAAATTGACAAATTGCAATCTGTTCAATTGGAACAGCAAATTATCCTCCTTCGCCAATTCTGCAATGAAATTTCAGACATATATTCTACTACTTGTGTCGCTGAAGGCATTGACCTGCTTGGCCCATAATACGGTTGTTGGTGTTTCCCCACACGAAAGGGACTTGTATGAACCGGCTATAGATGCTTCGGGGCACAAGACGTGGAGATGTCTCAATGATTCGTCAATTGTTTTATCTTACGAACAGATTAATGACAATTACTGCGATTGCCCAGATGGGTCTGATGAGCCAGGAACCAATGCTTGCCCTTATAACGCCGCCAAAAAGTTTTACTGCGCCAACGAGGGCCATATTCCAGGTTACATAGAAAATTTCAAGGTAAATGATGGTGTTTGTGATTATGATATATGCTGTGATGGATCCGATGAACATTTAACGGGAGCATGCCCCAACAAGTGTAAAGAGATAAACCAACAATACGAAACTTATAGGAAAGCAGCCATAGAGCAAGTTGAAGAATCGCTTGCTTTGAAAGAAGACTTGGTTAGAAAGGCTAAAATAATAAAGGAAAAAGTATTAGAAAAGTTAGCCTCTACAAAAGAAGATTTAAAGACCAAGGAAGATGAATTGCAAATTTTGAGGAACAAATTAAGGGATGAAGAAATACGGGCTCTGTTAGAACCGGATACCGCAGAAGGTGAAGAAGTTTCTATTTTCGATGAAGTGTCTCCCATCTTTGACCAGTTGGTTGAATCGATTAAATTAGATTCCCAACTGAAAGTTACACAGGAGAACAGGATCAAAAAATTGGAAGCCTTGCTCTCGAACTTGATTGAAAACTATAATCCAAATTTCAATGATTTAACTGTGAAGAAAACTGTTAATAGTTTCCAAGAATATCTTTCAAACCTTGTAGATGAAGTAAATGTAAACCATGAAGATCATGCTCCTCATACCATCTTAGAAACTTTGAAAGAGAAATTGAAGCTGGCCACCTCGGGAGCAGCATCATCAATAAAGAGAGAAGTGAATGAATATATTGCACCAACATTTTTCAATATGGTAGATTACTATCGTAAATTATATTTCCCCAATGGCAATGATGATGTCCTTGCTGTTGGTAATGTGGCTAGTGCTGAGAAAAACTCGAAAATTTTACAATTGGAGGACCAAGTCGACAGCCTCGAGAAAGAAATAAGCTCCATACAGTCCGAAGCAGCTATATACCAAGAAAATTTGGACATCGATTTTGGTGAAAATGACATTCTCAGGTCTGTTGCAGGAAGCTGGATCAACAATAAGCTCGGTGAATATAACTACAAGGTTGGATTTTTGGACTCAATATACCAGGATAATACCTTGATTGGAAGATTTACTTCGTATGAAGATGGCAGATTGAAGTATGCCAAAGGTAGCAAATGTTGGAATGGGCCTTACAGATCAGGTGAAATAGAACTTGTTTGTGGTCCCCAAAATGAATTGGTTTCAGTTAGTGAACCAGAAAAATGTGAGTATCATTTCCTCGTTCGCAGCCCAATTGGCTGTGAAAAATTGACCGACGAAGTCCTTCTTCGTGACTTTAAAGTGGATAGAAGCGTTTTGTAATCGCTACAATTGAAATTTGAATGTAATGAAATGTATATTAATTTACTTCGTACTAAAGTATGTAATAATGCAGGCTTGAATTTTTTCGTCTCTATAGTATGATGCAGTTTAATCAAATGTGATTTTCTTACCTTGAAATTTAACATTCTTGAGTTTCTCCTCAGCAAGTCTCTTTGCTTCCCAAGAGGGATGGACTTTTGAACTCTCGATAGGTTGAGCAGATGAAAGTACTGGCTCTGGAGATGTTCCGGCAGGACGTGGTTTCCTTGTTCCAAGTGGTGCATTGTTGGAACCAGTTGGAGCAGGTTCCATGGCTAGTTTAGCCTTCATTTCTCTCTTTCTACATCTTTCTTCGTATTCCAATCTTCTCTGTTCTCTCTCACTTGCTATCTTGGCTTTTTCCTCTTTAACATGCTTGGCTTCCTTACCATATTTCTTTTCCCAGATCTTTTGTCTTGCTCTTTGACCTCTTCTATTCTTTCTTTGAGTTGTTGCCTCTTTAACAACACGGTCATTATCGATATCATTATCCTCATCATCTGACCCACCAGAAAAATAACCAGTGGCTAACTCGGGTAAATTATATTTTTCAGTGGTTTTAGTCACTTTTTTATTAGGTGCTTCATCTGCACTCTCTTCTGCAAAAAAGCTATCATGGGAGGCGTCACTATCATCAGCAGAATTTGATGCATCATCCTCACTTTCGGAAGCCTCCTCATCGGTGACTTCATTGTAATTAACGCTTGGGTCAAGCTCAACTTGATCTTCCTCTTCGTCAGAATTCGCTATCAACTTATCATAAATTGCAAATTTGTCAAATGAAGGATCATTATCTTCATTTGATTCGATTGAATCACTTTCAGCATCACTTTCAGCATCGCTGTCAGCGTCACTATCAGCGTGATCATCTTGTATATCTTTTCCATTCAATTTCTTTCTTGCATCCCTCTCTTGCTTCGTTAAATTTCCACGCACCATTTTAAATGACCATTCAATTTCTTGACTGATTCTTTTAATATCCTTGTAATTCCACAACTTAGAAATATAGTTGTTCAAGTCTTTGTCATTTTGACAATGGGTTATAAAGAACCTAGAAGGGTTCGAATTATGTGACTTATCTTTGATAATTAACTTTATCTCATCAGGAATGTACTTCGGAATATTGTCCCTGAGTTTCTTCGTAGTAAGTATGGATGAGTTGATTGCTTTTATTAATTTTGAAGTTATCAAGTTTTCAAGACACTCTCTTGACAGAATGAAATCCACAATATGTTTCTTCGAGTCCGTGGATTTCCATTTAGACTGATCCGCCTTCACTATCTTATTGACCTCCTTACTTATTTTTTTGTGAGAAGCATAGTACTTTCTATCAAAGTACTCCTTCTTCATTGCCAATATCTGTTTATCAGCATCTTCTGGGGTTGTAGGTAACTTCTTCCATAATTTGGTATTATTTCGTGCCAGTAATAGTTTCTTTGTATGGGGAAATCTGGGTGATGTTTTGTGAAATTTAGACTCCAACAAGTCAAGTTTCCACATAGAGTTTCCACTATTTTTCACAGTAGACATGTTGTTGCGGTTTTTATTTCAATGACTTCTGTCTTCAATATAGATATTTGAAGTTGTTAAGTTTACGATGAGCATCTTAAGAAAAATTGAAAATAATTTTTCATACAACTTTTTTTTTCTTTTGAGATTTTTTTATTTTTATTTTTTTTGTCTCTTTGGATGCTCATCAACTGAAAAATGATTGGGGTAGCCTCAAAGATTTACTATTAACGCTGAAGGTTGTTTCATATATCTAGGATCCTTGACATCATGGCTGAGAGTAACAAGAGAAGAAAATTCAATCAAAAGACTGAAGGAAAACCGAACCAGTGTGAGTTCTTTCTCACCAGAAAGAACAGGAGATGTTGCATGCAAAGAAAAGCCAATCAACAGTACTGTTCAGAGCATATGATCCACGATAAGGACGCCGTTACGAAACTAAAAGGAGAACGAATTCCATGTCCTTTGGACTCTAAGCATAGCATTTGGTCTAAAGACCTCGAATCACACCTCAAGAAATGTAACTCCAAACCGAAAGAAACTCATGATGCATGGTATGATAAAGATTTGAATATCACATTGAAAGGTGATGAAAACGACTACAAGACAACAGCAGAAGATACAGACGGAAATTCATCCGAGAAGGAACTATTTGAGAAATATATCCCATTGCTTCGAGAAGCAACAAAAGATTTTCTTCCATTGGCATTCAATCCCAGCCAACACGAGGGTTTGGATGCTAGGTTGGCTGAATTGACCAATAAAAAGCATGCTGTTCAACAATCGTCACTTATTGGTAATCTCAGAGATAGATCGCTATTAAACCACCATAATTTTTATGTCGAATTTGGTTGTGGTAAAGGAGAACTTTCCAGGACTTTAAACCAGTGCCTTATCGCGGATGCAAAAAAAGATAACATCAAATCATCAAGTGACATCTATGGATTTGGGCTCATTGATAGAGGAGTCAATCGAATGAAACTGGATAGTAAAATAGTGAAAGATGTTGAAGAATCTAAAACTAATCTCAGCATTCCAATAATAAGGAGAACACGCCTTGATATCAAGGATTTAAACCTTGATAAATTTGTTCTTGATCTTAATCCTACTAAAATTGTTGGTATTTCCAAGCATTTATGTGGTGCAGCTACTGATTTAACTTTGAAGCTGATATTCAACTCCTCATTGGTGGATGAGAATATTTCGAAATTTGGTGGTATACTTATCGCAATGTGCTGTAGACATGTGTGCCAATATGAACAATTATTACCCGATTCCAAAAAATATCTATCTGAACGTGGATTCACCACTCCGAAATCATTTAGTATATTGAAAAAAATCGTCTCTTGGGCAGTTTGTGGTACTAGAGAGGAACAATCTGAAACCACAGATGTTTCAGGTGCTGAACAACACCATATCAGTGGACTTAGACCTTCCGAGAGAGAGGTATTAGGTCTCATGGGGAGAAGGTTGGTTGATGAAAGCAGGGTATGGGCAATCAATCAAGTTATAGGAGACAAAGCTTTTGAGGCAGACATGTTTTTATATGCTGAAAAAGATATTACGTTAGAAAACTCATGCTTGTGTATACGACCAAAGAATCAAGTATAACACTACAAGAATTGTGTTTTTTTCTTTTAAAAGAAGAAAGCAGGGTAAAAACAGATGATGTATATATATTTATATATTGCTAACAGTAGAACTAAATAATAGAATTAAAGATTAAGTAAAGAAAATGCATGAGAACAATTAAACTTAGATCTTTTCTTCTTTAACACCATGTTTCCAGATGGCAACGTAAGGAGTAACACCATCTTCACGGTAGTTCAACAAGACAACCATAGCATCTGGGTCCATGGATTCACCAGTGTAGAAGTCCCAGTCGTTGAAGTTGGCAATGACCTTCTTGACGTAAGCAGTGGCACCTTTTTCGAAAGCTTCAACAGCGTCTGGGTTGTTTTCAGCTAAGTGAGCCTTAACTCTCTTCATGTAACCCTTGATGTAACCCAAGAAAGATTTCTTGTCGAATTGGGTTTGTTGTAATCTGAAAGAGTAAACAACGTTGTTAACGGTTTGGGCACCGTCTTCTAAATCTTCAGCACCATCTTCAGCGGATGGATTGGCACCAATGTCAACATCACCAGAACCAACATTGACCATTTGACAGTCAGCTTCATAGACAGCACCGTTAATTTCTTTGACGTCGTAAGCGTCAGATAATAATTCGTCCCCGGAGATAACGTCAGTGTAAATAATCATTTTGGATATATAGATGTATTAGTTCAACGAATTGAATTGGATACCAATAAAGAGTAAATTTTTTTTTTTTTCAGAAGGATTTTTCAAATGATTTATATGAGCGTAGTATTTTTTTGGTGCTAACCTCTTCCTTTTTTTTTTTTTTTTTTTTTCCTTTTTTCTGGCTGTTTTTTTGTTTCTTTTTTTATTTTGTTAGTGCGCTGTGATTCAAACACGTGAATTTCTAGGTTACCCGCCTCGATGATTTTTTTTTTTTTTTTTCGAGATGAGCCGCCTCCGCCAAGGGGAGATAACATCCGTACACACAAAGCGAAGTGAAGCGAAGGACCCCCTCGGCCAACGGAGTACATATTTACGAGATCATAAATACGGCGAATTAAATCTATTGAAAAGGGAGAGGAAAAGACTGTCTGAACCAATTCAGCAGGTGAATTGAAGTGGAAAATGTAGAATAATACAGATGTTTAGAAAAATAGGAAGACGAACGAATAAAAAGAATAATGATAAGAATGAAGAAAGAAAAATGCTAATGGAATTCATTGTTGAAAGCTTTTCTCAACCAGCCCAAAATTCTATCGTAGACGACAGTGTTACCATTATGGTAACGGATAGAGTGATCAGAATCAGGGAAAACCATGAAGTCAAAGTTTTCCACACCAGCAAGGTTGAATTCATCTAAAAGTTTGAGACTATTTTGGAAATGAACGTTATCATCACCGGATCCATGCATGATTAAGAATCGTTTCACATTATCAAAGTTGGAT
This sequence comes from Hyphopichia wangnamkhiaoensis, assembly GCA_030578475.1. Classification (NCBI taxonomy): domain Eukaryota; kingdom Fungi; phylum Ascomycota; class Pichiomycetes; order Serinales; family Debaryomycetaceae; genus Hyphopichia; species Hyphopichia wangnamkhiaoensis. The sequence goes on from JAJMSM010000088.1 coordinate 19,338, forward strand.
AAATCATGAATTGAGGCGGTTTCATAACCAGACGGATTTTCTTGAGGTTCTCTTAAATAACGTTCAGTATAGATTGAGTCGTATAATTTCCATTTGGTCACTGGTGCAATAGAAACACCATACAGGAAAACATGGTCAATTGAGTCAGTTTCTAAGGTTTTCAAAGCTAAGAAACCACCGTAAGACCAGCCCCAAATGGCAATTCTATCAGGGTCGACGTACAGTTTATCACGCCAAACCTTGGCGGCGGCAATTTGATCAAGAGGTTCATAATGTCCCAATTGATCACGAACAATGAATTTAAAGTCGGATCCCAATTTGGAATGATAGTTGTTGTAACCAGTACCTCTACCATCAACAGTGACCACCACGGCATTCAATTCAGCTGCCACCACGGCACTAAAACTGATACCAAATTCTTTGGTAACCAATTGTGAGCCGGGCCCACCGTAAACGAAAAATAACACGGGGTACTTTAAATTGGGATCAAAATTAAGGGGTAATGTTTCTATCGCATTGGCTTTTATAGTTTCACCGGTTTTGTCATCTCTTCCTAATTCAACAACACTATATCTGGTTTCTGGAATTTGATAAGAATCAATATTTTCAATCAATTTATCATTGGATTCAATTGTTTGAAGTATTTGTAAATTATGCAAATCAACCAATTTCTGATTAGGAACATTTGGGCCGTCATAATACAGTAATAAATAACGAGAACCAGATGAGAATGAGCCTGTATGCCATCCTTCTTTAGAAGTGTCAGTAAAGTTTTTAATTTGAGGAATGATTTTGGGATTTTGAATTGCCTCCAACAAATTAACCGAATGTAAGTGTCTTTCAATTGAAGACTTGAGAGTACCGGTGAAAAAAATTTCATTTTTAACACGATCATAGGAAGCAACACCTCCAACGACTTCCCATTGACCTTTGGTCAAGACCACACCATTTGGATTAGTAGGAGGAGAGAAATAGGCCAAATGGTTGTAACCGTTAATGACAATTGTGTCAATATAACCGTCACTTTCAAGTCCCAAAGATTCGTTCTTAGGAACGTATAAAGTGTTGGAAGTGACTTCAAACCATGAACCTTCAGCTTTATGAGATCTTATAAGAGAAGCTTCATTGGTATCACTGTCAATTAAGAAAATCTCCAATAAATCACTGGCTCTATTACTGGTCTTAACAAGGATATTATTATTAGACACCCACACAACTTCAGTGATGAGTCTGTCCTTAATTTCCGATGATTTGAATTCGGTGATGGAGACTTGGTTTTCCTCTAAAGAGTTAACCTTATCACTATTCAAATCATAAACAATCAAGTCAACTATAGGATTTGGGTACCCTGCTTTGGGGTATTTGATACTTGACAATTCAGGATAGTCTTCGAAACCGGGTTGTACATAGTAGGAAAGGGTAAATTCAGGAACCAAAGTATCATTTGTTTTCAAGAAGGTTATTTTGGAACCTTCCGGAGACCACCATAATGTCAAGTCAGATGCAAATACTTCTTCTTCATACACCCAATCAGGCTTACCGTAGAAGATATTTGTGCTACCATCGAAAGTCACCTGGGTGGTCTTCTTGTCACCAGTAACTTTCTTAACGTAAACATTATTCTTGAGCACAAAGGCAACGTGAGTAGAAGTTGGAGACCAAGAGGTGACATCGAGTTTTTCTTTTGTATTATAAATGGGTTCTATTTTGTTATCGGCCACGTCTAAAACCCAATATAATGCAGTAGATGAATGTCTCCAACTTTTAGTAGTATTGGTTTTAAGAATTGCTTTGGTTAAGTCGGGAGATGCAATTAAGTCATCAATATCATAAATGACAGACTCAAAAGTGAAAGAACTATCATTGTATAAGATTTTTTCGTAAGAATCATCAACGATACTACGAATGACGTAAGTGGTTTTATCATCATCAGACTCGGTCAAAACATAAGTTCCTTTATCATTAAATATTGAGTCTGGTTCGGTAATCCACTGTAATTGTTTGAAAATAGGTTTAAATTTACCGTCTCTCACAGCTGAAAAATTAAGCGGGATTTTATTAGCAAAATCATCGTAGGCTTTCAAACCAGGGAACACCTTATTGGGATTATCATTTTTATTGGTAAGAAGAGGAGGTGAATTCTTCTTTAAGTATTCTTCAATAGCACGATTATTAAGAGTGGTTATACTTTTGAAATTGGATACAGTCATGATTAAGAAAGAGGCACCCCATAGAAGAATGGCCAATAGAGATCCCGTGTAGAATAAGTTCTTCATATTCAAATGGGAATATTTACGAGCACGGGTATGATAATCGTGAATATTTTTATCATCATCTTTCTCAAAAGACTCAACTTTACTGTTATTCACGGAGGAATATTCATGGACAGCATTAGGTGATCGACTACGACCCCTCTCTGGCCGACTGGTTGAGTACATCGGTGTATATTAGTGGACTTGTAAGAAAAAAAAAAATCAGCTGAAGTCAGTCAAATGTGATTAAAGCTAGTTATGAGGATAGGTATTTGTGAAGAAGGGAAAAATTTAAAAACAAACCGGAAGTATAATTCACGAGTGTGAGTTGGGGACTATCGAATATATAAACAAATGGTGTAAAAGCAAAGATAAATAAAGGGTGTAAAGACAACCAAAAGGAAATAGAGGTTGTCAACTTGACCAGCCATTTGTAGTTTTTCTAACTGAAATGTCTGTGGCATGAAGAGAGCGCCATATCGAGCCTTTTGAGAAAATGACCCTGCCAGCCAAAGAAGTTGTGCCGTCGCACGACTAACAAAAAAGAAATAGTTCCATCACCTCGGTGGTTGAGACTGCATATACTCCACGAACACTTTTATTTCTTTTTTTTTTTCTTTTTTGATTGTTCTTTTCGCTCGTTTGGTTTTGGTCTGCATTATTTTTTAGGTGATGGTCAATTACACTTCCGTTTTGGGAGAAAGCTATTATGGAGAGAGTCGTTGATTGAGGCTTCGGTGTTGTGAACACAAGAAAACTCATTCCTCTTGTTCAATTGGCTTTTCCCCTTGAGTTCCACCAGGACGGAAACATATTAGTAGTGTAATAGAGACTGCCAATCGGGTACGGTACGGAATCGTACTAATTAGATCCGCTTGCGCTGCTTAACAATAGGAGGTCTGCTTAACAACTAAATCGACAAATGCACGATTGTAAAATAGCTGCAAAGAGTATTGTTTGTTTTGACGATAAGTCTTCGTCTGGGTTTGTTTACGTTTTGCTTGTTGTGCTGCTTTCATGCAAGCGTGTAAGCCACAGGGGGGTATTGAACTATCACTACCACCATCATGGTAGTTACAGTTAGTTAATTATCATTGTATTATGTATTAAAGGTCGCCTATGAATATAATTTATAAAATGGAGAAAAATCGAAATAAAGAGTGGAGATGGAAAGTGAAACAACAGGAGGAGAAAAGAAAAAAGAAATAAGAAGTGATCTTGAGTGTTAACAAAAATGCCCAACAGTTTAAGAAAAGGATTAAAGACAATCAATGGGAAATATGATACAAGGACTTGTTGAGGTCTTTTTCGTTAATTGCTGAATCACAATTTCTCTTTGTCCATTATTGTTGTTCGAGTTTAGTACACTCCCTAATTTTTGAAAAGGGAAAGGAAATTGTTGCTTATACAAGCAACAAACATTTTTCCTCTTTTTTTGTTTTTTTAGCGTAAAAGAAAAGTCCAAGATCCAACAATGAAAATAAAAACGAAAGAAAGGATAAACACAAAAAAAGATAGGAGAGAGAAAAAAATAAAAAAATAAGAATGCAATTGTGGTATTTAAAAGTCATTCACGTCGTTAAAAAGGGGAGAAAACGGATGGTAAATTAATCGAAAGGATGATATTGGAGAAAAAGAGATTAATAGTCAAGCAAAAAGAAACAAAAGGTATTTGAGTTATTAGTCTGATTTGTTCGATGAATTTGAATTTGGGTTGGAATTGGAGTTTGAATTGTAGTTCGACTGTAAGCGGGAATGTTCACTTTCTGGAAGACTATCTTTACGATCTGATGCTTCACCAGTCTCATTATTAGCAAGGAGACTGTTGGAAATACTGTTGGCACACCCATGGTTTAATTCGGAGCCAGACCCATAACCTAATCTTTTTTCATCGCTTTGATTGGTATGAGGAGTAGTGATGATATCATTAAGTAAATCAGGACTGAATTCATTAATAATTTTTCGTAAATTAGTTCTCTTAATTGGCTTAGCCAAGAAACCAGACATACCACTACTAAGGCATTCCTTGACATTGCTTTCATCAGCAAAAGCGGTCAAAGCAATAATGGGTTTGTCATAACGTAGATTATTTCTAATCATCTTGGTAGCGGTCAAACCATCAATATTAGGCATTTGAACATCCATGAAAATGATATCATACAATTCAAGCTTTTCATAAGATTCTTTAACAAATTCAACAGCTTCGGCACCATTAAATGCCATCGTGATATTGTTAAAACCTTCTAATTTCAACATACGCTTGATAACTTCCTGGTTGACCATATTATCTTCAGCTACCAAAATCCTCAAGTGAGACAAATCATCAAGTAAATTATGATCTGCTCTATCACTAGCATTGGAAGAATTTGCTGTACCTGTAGATGATCTGGCAATCAAATGAGGCTTTTCAAATAGAGCCGTTCTTGATGGAATTTCCAACTTATGCTTGAAGCGACGATTTTCACCTGAGCTACTAGCAGTTTCATTGAATGAAGATTTGGAATATTTGGTATTGAAACTGTGACTTTGACTTGAAGTACTGGCGTTATCCACATTTTCAACTCTTACAATTGGCTTATCACTTGATTCACTTTCAGCCTCGGCGATGGTACTTACCTCGTGGCCATTAAGTGATTTATCATTTTGACGTTGATCTTGGTCCAGTTGTGAATCAGCTTGAACACTTTCTTTCTCATCATCAACATCAGGGGGAATAGATTCACCTTGGGCATTGAATCGGTAAGTACGTGGAGGTGAACAACCAGTAGTATCATCGGTAGAATATCCAGACTTCTCTTTGTTAGTATCAACTTCAGGAACATCCATTCTGACTTTACGGTTCATTTTGGATTTAGGATTAAATTCATCTTCACAAAATTCTTCCATATCAGCTTCAGGAACCATAATTTCTCCAGTTTGCGGCAATGGTACCGTGAAAGTGAAGGTTGAGCCTTTACCGATTGTAGATTTTAATGTGAGAGTACCATTCATCATTTTGGCCAATTGTCTACAAATCGACAAACCTAACCCGGTACCACCATAACTTCTTGATAAAGTTTGGTCACCTTGGATAAAAGGTTCAAACACTTTTTCTTGTAAAGCTGGTTCAATACCAGGGCCAGTATCAGCAACCTCAATTTGTAGTACCCAAGTTTTGGGTTCATACAAGTTTCTCATCTTAAACACCTTGTTGTTCTTAACCAATTCACTATTGGAGAAATCAGAGGATGCTGATATACTTGGACGATTACTTGTAGTACTGGCAGACGTAGTTAAAGAAACGGATGAGTCACTTGGTTGTCTACGTTTATGTTCGTGAGGAGTATGTTTCTTATGGATGTTAGGTGGCAACAATTCTTCGGTGGAATTTTTCTCACGAGATAATTCTTCACGAGATAACTCCTTCAATTTAGTGGTATGTTCATGGTTGCCATTTAAATCGGAAGCATTTGGTATTTCAGAAGGAACATCATGGTATTTTTCACCGTTAACGTCATTAGTTTCTGCTTTGAAATCAGTAGGCTCTTTAATATCATCTGAAACTACAGATGCTTTCCGTCGATCAGAAGTACTTGAATATATGGATATTGGTCTATGAGGCAATGGTTTATTAGCCAGACTTGACAGCCTATGAATCATATTATTGCTATGATTGAATTGAGATTGGAAAATGGTATTCTCATACTCAGCTGTAGACAAGGTCACCACACTCATATTATCATCTTCAATGCCAAATGATAATGCACGTGAGCTTCTAGAAGAGGCTGATGAGAGGCGATGGAGGGCCGATTGTGAATTTCTGGAAATCATGTCATTAGCCGGAGTGTCATTAATTGATCTAACTGAATTAATCGATGTAAGTTCAATATCTTGAGATTGAGTGATTTCCGGGATGGTTCCATTGATTGGTGGTTTGTGCTCCAGTTGATTATTATTGGCAGGAGACAGCATTGGAGTTTTGGGGGTAACTTTGGTATGATAGTATTTAGTATTCTTAGCATTACCATTAAGTTGTTGTTGTTGTTGTTGTTGTTGAGGCTGTTGAGGAATAGAAGTATTTGCCGTTACCGGAGTAGGAGCACCAGTATGAGATGTATTATAGGCAGTAGTGTTAGTGGCGGTAGATGTTTTGGCATTGGTTGAAGCTGGAGAATTCGAATTCTTGGTAGAACTTTGAGCATGAGCATTTTTCAAAACATAAACCTTATTAAAATCATCTTGTTTAGAACGATTATAATCATATTCACCTAATAATTTGAAGCTAACATCGACACTTCCATCAACAGGAGTAAATTTCAAACTATTAGAAACCAAATTCATGACAATTTGAATGATACGATTCGAATCACCGTACAAGAACAATTTTCTAATAACATTTGGTTTCAATAATAAATTCAATTTCACTCTTTGATCAAGAGCCAATTTGCCAAAAATGGATTGAACTTGATAAGCCACCTCCAAAATCTGAAAATGGGATTTTTCAAGTTTAGAACGATTCAAGGTATTTTTTGAATAGGTTAAAAGTTCGGTTAAAATATGCAATAATAATTCACCTGATCTATGAATTAATTTCAAAGAATCTTGTATTCTCGAGTGATCCAGTTCTTCCATAGCAATTGATGTCATACCAAGAATACCATTCAAAGGGGTTCTTAATTCGTGAGAAATATTGGCGATAAATACGGTTTTGGCTTCATTGGCAGCTTCAGCTTCTAATTTAGAGGCTTCGAGTTCTTTGGTACGAAGTTTGACACGATCTTCTAGATGAGAATATTGTTTATCTAATTCTTCTGTCATGATATTGAAAGCTTCAGAAAGTTCGGTAAGTTCATCCTTGAAAAATTTCTTGGAATTGGGAATTTTACCAGGTAATCTAATCCCGGTTGAGTAAACGGAAGTACCTAAAGATTTGGAGGAGTTGACACTATGACGTTTGATAACATTTGACTCATTGCTATCACTATTGTTATTATTGATATTGCCCCTAGATGATTTATTATTTGAATCTGGAATGACAAGGGCATTACCATAAGCTGGTGGATTTTTAGGTAGATGAGAATTTTCTGACTCGGAGGTTGAAGACGCCGATATGGGCAATTCTTTTTCCTTTAGTTCATGTTTTTTATTTCGTTTTCTCAGGAGTGTGATTGCTTCGGTAGCTTCTTTTAATTTTGTAAGTGGTCTGACGAAAAATACCGCCAAGGGGAAAGTAATTAGACACATGAATGCTCCAATACCAATGACCACCCCGATGATAATTTTGGATAACTTTTTAACTGGGGCCAAGAATTGAGATCTTGGCTGTTCAATAACCACGGCCCAATAAGTATCATCATCTAATGAAATTTGAGTATAACCAATGGCCAACATTTTACCGGTATAAGACCGAACTTTAGTACTGGAACCCGATTTTTTCAGTAGGGCTTGTCGAATGGCGGCCGAACTGTTAATATTATATACTCGATTTGGTTCCAAAACATTATTCTTCACCGGGAAAACGGTTTGGAAACCAATTAATTTGTCACTGGAAGAGGTTGAATGACTGGAGTCTTCATTTTCAAATACTGGTTTAACAGCCACCACGGAATAATCACTGGTACTACTTGAGCTTGAACTAGTTGAGGAGCTCGCTGATGAGGAAGAAGAGGAAGAAGCTGCTGACAACAGCTTATTATTAGCGCTAACATCGGTGATTGCTGCTTGAATATTAGAGGCGCTCGCTAGAACGGTTAAATAACCAGCAATCGTTGGTTCTGATATGATAATGGATGAATTAGCATACACGGGGATTGTAATACCAATGAAATAAGCACTATTTGGATCGGAAGTATTACTCATGGGACCGGTAATGTAACCGGTTGACAGAGACAGAGTTTCAAGAAGACTTTTCGGTATGGTGGCATTTTCACTTAGAGGGAAAAGATAATCCATGGTAGGAGTTGATATTGATGTTTCATTATTATAAGATTCAGCCACCACGGTTAAATATAGATCATATAAACGAGCAGCGGCAAATAATTCTGAGGAGGAAACGAATTGATCAAGAGAACTTTGAGCCGTGGAGAAAATTTGTTGAGAATCGTTACCGGCCCGATGTGATGATAAGGGAGAATAAACGGTATCCTTTTGACTTAACCAATAAACCTGATAATAGATGTATTCGAATGATTGTTTAATTTGAGTTGTTTTCAATTGAGAGATCACTTCTAATCGTTCAGCTCGTAGATCGGATAGATTATTACTAAAATAGACCCCGGTTACTATGGCAAGAATAAGTAATGAAAATAGGGACAGGAACCCCACCAATATGATGAGTTGGGGTCTTATACCAATCTTCAACCGTTTCATGATTATCAGGGTATTATTTTAATTTGCAAAGAAAGCTAACAACAAAACAACAACAAACACATACAAAAAAAAGTGGAAAACGGAATAAAAACAAACGCAAAAAAAAAACAACAAAAAGACAAACAGGTCAAGGGTTATACTATGAACAGGAGCATTAAATATATGAAAGGAAGTATTTGGGGTCAAAAGGATAAACAGGAGAACCAGTGGATTAAAGCTATGCTTATATGAGTGTTTAGGTGAATGTTAGTGAAGGATTATGAGTGTATTATAGACGACTGTATGGTACGCAATGTATGGTAAGGATGAGTGTATGATGTAAATATCTCTATGATGAAGCAAATGAAGGACAGGAAGTGAAAAAAAAAAAGATCAATAAAAAAAAAAAAAGGATCAGGGAAGCAGCTAGCCGCCGTTAAGTGTAAGGGCCAGGGAACAGAAAAAAAAAAAGAAATGATTTGAATGACTGTCAAATACGAAACAAAATACGAAGGTGGACTGTTGATGGAGGAAGAGGTCGGAACAAGAACAAGTACAAGACACTCAGGGGTAGATGACAAGGTAGAAAGAAGAAGGGATGATCTTTAAAGAAGTAATGAGTAAAATAGAAGTTGATAATCAAATGAATGAGTTATAGAGAAGAGGACAAAAAAAAAAAAAATGAGAGAAACAGAAAGAACAAAAGGAAACCCACATTCTAGCCGGGTGAAAATATTTAAAAAATGTGAAGAAACAATCAGAGCGAAAAAAAAAGAAAGAAAAAAGCAACAGGCGAGGAGAAAACAACAACAAAAAATAAAAAAAAAAAACGACTAGAACAAAAAACACTAGTGTAGAAATACAGTACACTCCAAAAATACAGTACAAGAATATAGTGCAAAGTACATTATGGTTAATCTTTGATAAACTTGTTAGACTCCTTATATACGGATTATACTGGCACTTACATTGATGAGACTGTTTTAGGGGAATAAAAGGGACAACCTCACATACCCCAGTTTAGTAAATTTACTCATAAGCCTCGACTAACAAAACAAACAGAAGCAGAAACTGAGAAAAATGAAAAAGGCTGGTTTGAGTTAATTAAATGATAGCATAATAAATAATAAAAGAACAAATAATAAAAGAATAAATATACGAAATTGGGCCAATCACCAAACAACAGGAGAAGACATAAATGATATGGAAAATGTCGATAATCGACCGTTATCCATGTTCTAGCCTACTTATTTATTATTTAGTTGTTATAAGAAATAGGACATATTATTGGATGCAAAAGGGCCCGGGCCCACTAATCGTTATACATTCGCCTCGAGACGAGAGGAAACACATAACATACAATTTATATATCGATAGTAATCGACGAGAATAGTTTGAGGGCAAAAGCTGTCATAATATGTCATTCAATTACCAACAAACAATAGACCAAATTTCAATCAATCGAAACAATAAGTAAACAATAATCACCTTGATCTAATACTGGGGTCACCATACAGTCCCGACACCCGTACACAAGTAAAAATTGCACATTGCGATATCTGGGAATACCAAACCTTTTATTTCTGCTAAACACTTGTGATGTTGGTTGGTAACATGGTTATTTATTGGTAGTAAGGGTGTAAATCCATTGTTTAAAACGTCTACACCCATACACCATCAAGAAAAATAGGCTACCAAAAAGAAACAAAAAATAAATTACAAATGGTTCACAAATTATGCACCTTCACTTATCTTTTCAACCGACGCACCTAGTATTTTCCTTCACCCATTCTTTGTCTTGTAATTCGCTATAAAGTCGATAAACCAATATTAATCGGTAGATCACCTGTACATACTTTTGAAATAAGTAAGGAGGTTAACGTGTAGTCTATTAATAATTTTGATCACTGGTATCTCATTTTTAAGCAAGGTATGTTCTTGCTTCGTATATCATCGTCTAATCGTGTGCTTATGAACTAGTTTGGTTCTCAATCTTTGTGTATACAAACTATTTTTAGCCATCACCAAAGATTAAAGGTTACACCATTACAACAACGGGGTCTATTCCCCGTTGGCTTTGTGTTTACCAATCATCATTGGCAATGTCTTCTTGTTATACTCCAACCCTGCTTGAGAGAAAAAGAACTTGAAGAACTTGAAAAAGAACCTGAAAAAGAAATTGAAAAAGAAATTGAAAAAAGAAAGAAACAAATAGGACAAAATAAGAGAGAGCTCAATTTTTTTTTTGTAATATTATTTTTTTAATTTTGTAATGATTCTTTCTTTTTTTTTTAAAAGAAATTATTCCTCTTCTTATTTGATTTTATTTCTAAACATCTTCCATAAATAGGTTGTCGGTTCGTTTCTTGTTTAAAAGTCACTCTTACGCCAAGTTCATAAACCTCTCTGTGATCCTAGTTTTTTGTGCTTTTTTTTTTTTTCGTTTTCTTTATTTTTGTTTTTCTCTGTCTCTTCTCTTTCTCTTCTCTCCTTTTTTCTCTCTCTCGTTCCCAGGCTTATATACTCGATGCCGTCTGACCCATGGCTATTAATATAAACAACTAGAATAAAACAACCACCGCCTTGTTTTTTTTGTTTTTTTGCCCTCTTTCTTTTTTTAACTTCCCTTTTCTTACTTTGTGTGTCCCAATAATAATAGCACGAATAATAAAAAAAGAATAATATACACCCTTTATTCTTCCACCTTCGTTTTTTTTTTTTATCCCTTTGAACCATCGTTTTGTTAAACAATAAGTTTGTGTGTGGGTCTTGACAATTTATCGCACATCTCGCATATTTACTGCTCCAGTATATGTAAACACCTCACCACGCTTGTTTTTATACTTATGATATAATAATTGCTATCAGCATCATCATCATCATCCTATAAACGTCTTTAATATAGTTATTAGACAATAAAAAAATGCATTTTCCAATAATATCCTTGATTCTTCTAATATCGTCTTGTCTAGCGACGGTATCGGTTCAAGTAACCGTGACCAAATATCCCACTACCAGTACCTCATCTTCTAAAAATAAATCTACTTCCACCTCCACTTCCTCCACTTCTTCATCATCAACCTCATCAACTTCATCGGCAGCTCAGGTGAGCACCATCAGCGAAAACTCTCTTGATCGTCAACTCCTAAAATTCCTCCTAACTTCATTTGATGATGGTCTTTACGACGTGGAATTGACCGATGCCAATAATAACAAAATAAGCATTCGTCTTGATCTTCTTCAACCCGATATTTGGTTGTTCAACGGTAATGAAATCATGGATTGTGATGAATGGAATGCATATACCCTGGAATATTTCTCTACCGCTTCACTAAGCTCTGACTATTACCCCGATAGTGTAACCTTCTTTAATCATACTTGGGAAAATGGTGCCTGTTATCAACTGGGAGCTTTCTTTACATCTCCAATTGCAACCGAAACAGCCAGTGGTGAAGTATCATCTATAACTTCATTTGCATCGGTTGAAACTCCAACCAAGCAAGATGTTTGGAATGGTGCCAGTTATTCAATTGTTTACCCCAATAATATCGAAGCCATCGGTGAAATTGAAACTTCCAATTTCACTCTAATCACCGCCAATAATAAAATTGTTGATTTACCCTTTTTCTCATTTGTTCTTGTCAATGAAAGTAATGTATCTCAAGGTGGATTGGGGTTGGCTTCAAATCCAGCCGGTTCGGGATTTCTTGATAGTTTGAAAGATAATGGATATATTGATTCATTAGGTTATTCTTTCTTCATTAACAATAATACCAATTCTAATAATACTTTGGGTCAATTAATTCCAGGAGCCGTGGATACTAAATACTTATCGGGTGATTTTTATCAATTTGACATGTGCCCATATGAAGGTCTTTATGATAATTATAATAATGGTGTCAAATTACCCATTATTCAATTGGATGATGTTAAAATTGAAAATAGTAAAACAAAAGATACCGTTTCATTAAATTCCTATGATGAATCTATCCCAGTCATACTCGATCCAAGAAGTTTTGTATCGTATTTACCCCTCACTACCTTGGTTAATCTTGCTATCCAAACCAATGCAGTTTATAATTCACAAATCGATCGCTGGATTGTTGAATGTGATACCATTTCTTCAAATCAACCATTAATTAATTTTGAATTTGGTGAATTAACCGTATCAATAAACTTAACAAAATTTACTTCTCCTGCCCTCTATAATAAAGAATTATTACAATTTAGTGACGGTAAAGATGCCTGTTTCCTTGATTTCTTACCCTCTTCAATGTCCGGTTATTATGGTTTAGGTATTGCTTTCATCAAAGAAATTTATTTGGCAGTCGATAATGAAGGTGGAAAAGTGGCCATGGCCAATAATAATCCTCACTTAAATTTTAACTTAGATCAGTTTTCTTACACGGGTATACCAGAAAGCTATACAATTTCCAATTCAACCTCAATTAGTGGTACCACGGCTTCGGGTGCTTCTATCGCTTACATTAGTCTGGGGGATATTCCGTTTGCCACTCAGTATAATTATTCTTCTACTTTAACCATGACTTTTGGTACTAGTTCTGACTCGGCTGTTGATAGTGATACCACCATTCCAGCTAGATTCCTGGGTGCCGTTATTGAATCGGGTCATATTTATACCGGGGGTGAACTGTTAAGTCAATCATTATTACCCGGCATGGCTAGTGCTGCCAGCGAAAATTCCACCACCAAAAATGGAGCAGTAAGAATGGTTACTAATCCTTTCAGTTACGAATTGGCATTAAAACGGGATAGTTATGCTTGGAAACAATTAGGTTCAATTAGCGTTGGGTTTTTCGGGTTTTTCATGGCTATTTTGTTACTATGATATCTTCTTTATTTTCCTCTTCATTTTTTTTTGCTGCATTACATGGATCATACGTTTCATTTTTTTTAGATTGAATTTAATAGACCTTTTTTTTTCTTCCTCCTTTAGTTTTATCGTTTCTTCAATACATATTTTTTCACTCATTTGACACTATCAGGTGTATCTTTAATATAACTGTATAAGAAAAGAAGTGAAAAGTCAAAAAAATAAAAAAGGGAAAAAGAAAAAAGAAAAAAAAAAGAAAAAAAAATTAATGCAAAAATCTACCTAGTTAACTATATTTTTCTCAATTCAACATTGGTTAATCCGTTACGACTTCCACTACCCATCTCATTCTCAATAAGAGTATCGATGCTGGAACTACTGGGGTCACCAATTGTCGACTCGAGCTGATTATTATATTCATGACCAGAAACACTGGAATAGCCATTATTCTTGGCCTGATTTTCTTTAAAACGGTAATAGTTATACCACATGATATCCATGAAAGTGAAAATTAATCCCAAACAATTGATGAAACTCAACTTATCACCAAATATAATGGAACTTAATATGATGGTTAATAATTCTTTAAAAATACCGGCGATGGAAAGAGTGATGATTTGAGCCACCGATAATAATTTGAACTCACATAATGTCATCATAAATGCAAGTATTCCGGGGATAATCATGAGGCCAATGGTGCCTAAAATACCTTTCAATTCCCAGATGGGAGATGCGGTGAAATTTGACCAACCTTCAAATATTAATCCAAACACGAAAAGAGTAAGACACATGGAAGGAGAGATATAAAAAATAGTCAGTATGGAATTATTGGTATACTCGTTATGTTTTAAAAGTAATTGTGTGAAAGACCACCTTAATCCTGACATCATGGAAGCACCAAGAACGAGTATTATCCCAAGTTTACTATATTCATCATTATCATTGGGGATAGTATCAATGACATCTGGTTTTTTAACCATCATCATAACTGAACCCGTCATAATTAAGACAATAACCACCAAACGCCAATGAAACCGTTCTAAACGAAATAAAAGTCCAAAAATCAACACAAACATAAGTGAAGAAGTCTTCAACATGGTATATAATGATAATGATACAAATTTAAAGGATACATTAGATAATCCAATATCACCTGAACTCGCTAAAGAACAAGGGAATATTTGTTGTAGATAAGTGGTGAATTTTATTTTAAAAATGGATAAGAATGCAATGAAATTTTTATCAGTATTTTGATTTGTATATTGATGGAAATTATTATGAGAAGGATTGTTGAAATCATCACTGTTGTGATCACTGGGAGCTTCTAATTCATCATCGTGATTGTTCATGTCATTGGAAGTATTAATCGTGGGTCTTAAAGTTGGATTTAAATATAATACCAAGCAACTTAATATCATTAGACAAAATTGGTGGAAAGAAGTGATTAATATGGGGAATTTAAAGTTGAGTCCTTTACCAAACATCCATTTATTATAAATTGAAATTGATAGGGAGAAAAAATACCATCCCAATATATATATTAGAGCTTCTCCATTCTTATAAAGTCTTGGATTGGCCCAGTTGCCAGTTTTCATCATCATGACTCAATGAATAGTTGAAATGATTGAAGAATATCAATTGATTATGATAATCGAACAATTTGAAATAAGAATAGTTGACAGTAATTGTTGGCTCTTTTATCCATTGATTTGTTGTTGGATCCTTAATTTTTTTTTATATAGATTATTTTTCGTTCCCCGTTCTATATATATATTTCCTTTTTTTTTTTTTCGGTTTTTTTTTTTTTGTTCGTTTATAGGAAATAAGCTTTTTATTTATTTATTATTATTTTTTTTTGTTCTCTAAATTTTGAGGTGATGGAAAAGTGACAATTAACGCGGTCCTCCTAGCAAATAAAAAGGACACCAGGACTAAGTTGTTGAATAAACCACCTGAATATGGTTTTGAACCTAGTAAGTTTGAAATATATATGTATAGAGTTCAAGAATTCAAGCTTGATTAACGATGAGGAAAGAATGCCCCCTCCCCCTTGGCACAAAACACGAAGAAGAATCAAGTCAAACTTGGACCGAGACAAGGATGAAAACGACCAGGAACAAAAACGAACTTGTCTTTTTTTGTATTCAGATCAAACAAAGAAGAAGGAATAAGTTATGTATGCAATGAATGCTAAGCCTAAAAAAAAACAAACCAAACAAAAAGAAAAAAAATATAACAAGAAAAACGAATAGAAAGAAAAAAGAAATAAAGCCACTTTAAAGACAAGTAGACTAACCCGTCAACTGCAAAGGCCCTGAAATTATCGAAGTTGTGTAATGTAGCACACGAGTGCAATTGGTCTTAAATAGTGGTAAACAAGGGCATCAACGTAAAAAGAAAAGAAAGGTTGAACCGTTCGTACAGCTTCTTAGTCCTTGATTTAAAATCATTTTTCCTTATTAAAAAAGACTTTTTAAACGACTCGCGCATTGTTTCTTTAGTTTTGATTTAACATTTAGAAAGAGAGATTACATAAGCACCCCCTCCATACGGCAAATGGGCAGATCCAAAAACCCATACACCGCGCACACCACCGTGGAACAAAAATTTCAAAAGAATAAAAATGAATGCGAATTGCTTAATTAAGACAAAGAAATAATGGTTTGCTGGTTTTTTTGTAGTTGATTTACTAAGTTTAGAGAATTTTAAATTTGTGAGAGGAAAAATGAAAAGTTAACCTATATATTTTTTTTTTATTTTATTTTTGGCTTTGTTTGTTTGGAACTAACTGTGATTTTTTAATGCGTCAACCGATTGGAGTAATCGAAACGAACAAGGCTAACGAGATAATTTGAATCATAATTCTATCCCTAAATTTTCTTTTTCACCTTTCTTTCTTTCCAGTTTCAGTTATCTGATTACTTCTCTATTTTTAATTCTCGTTGGTATTCTTACCTACAATTGTGTTATTTCAATCACCTTTGTCATTCTTCAAAAGTCAACTATCGGGGGCCGCCTTCCCAATTGATAATTTTCAAAATAGCTTATTCTATCCCATTTGATTAATTCATCGTGCTGTTAAATCAGTAATCCCAGTAAAATATTTCTTAAATTTAGAGGGTCCGAATCCTGATATTGGCCGATTGATCGTCATCAGCATCACCAATCATGTCTCATAAAAACAACGATCCCAATTCTTTAATCACTCTCCAACGACAATACATCTTGGATAAAATCAAATCAATCCAACTCAAAGGTGGATTATATGCATTAATAATTGATGAGAAGACAGAACGTATTCTAAATCAAGTTGTTTCTAAAGATGGTTTGTTAAGAATTGTTACTTCGATTGAAAGACTTGATTCTAAACGTAAACAACAAGCTTATGTGGAAGGGATTTATTTTGTTGAATTAAATCCATTTACCATCAATTGTATGATTGCTGATGTTCAAACTCATCGTTACAAAAAAGGCCATGGGTTATTCTTACCCCTTTTGAAAAAAGAAACGGAAACTTATTCATTATTTTATTCTTCCAAGTTCATGTCAAATCCTAAAGTACTTGATTATTTTGAAAATGGTACCAATGTATTTTGTATTAATTCAACTTTCCACCCGGTTGAACAACGAGTGTTTTTAGCTGATCCAACTACTCCAAATTCAATGGCTATTTATTATAATGAAAATTGTTCTGATTTAGTATTAACCCAAGTTAGAAAAGCAGCTAAAGCAATTATGAATCTAATTATAATCACGGGTGAATTCCCCTTAATTCGTTTTTATAACCCTCAAGATTCTAATCATGTGGCTTCAAGACTCCCCGAATTAATTGCTGATGAAGTTCAAAATCAAATTGATAATTATGCAAGAGAAAATGAAGATTATCCTCCAAGTTCAATTGAAGGTAAACCGAGATCAATTTTATTAATTACTGATCGTACTCTTGATTTATACGCTCCTTTATTACATGAATTTAGTTATCAAGCCATGGCCATGGATATTGTGGAAAGTTTGGAACGTACCGGCAAATATAAATATAAGTCAGAAAATGAAAAAGGTGAATCTCAAGATATTGAAGTATTTTTAGAAAATGAAGATGATGAAAATTGGGTTAGTCTAAGACATTTACATATTATCGAAAGTTCCGAATTAATAATAAATAAAATTAATGAATTAATTAAAAATAATCCGTTGATGGTGGATAGATCCAAAGCTACCACTTCAAGTGATTTAATGTGGGTGGTGGCCAATTTAAAAGGCTTTGATGAAGAAAGAAAACAAATCACTTTACATAAAACTCTTGTTGATGAATGTCTTGATATTAATGCCAGAAGAAAATTGGCCGAATTTGCCGCTGATTTCGAACAAACTTGTGCAGCAGGAGGTACTAGTTTTGAAGGGGTTAAAAATAAACATTTACATGATGATTTGATTGTATTATGTGCTCGAGATGATTTACATATTAATGATAAAATTCGATTGGTATTAATTTATGCATTATATCGTGGTGGATTGGTTGAATCTGATTTTATTAAAATAGCTAGTTTTATCGGGGTTCATCAAAGACAAACAACTTCACTTATTACCAGATGTTTTTTCAATTTGCATAAATTAGGTTTCCCCATTGTGAAAAAAACCGTTGGTGATAAAAAAGTGGTTAAACATCTGTTTCATACCATTAATAATGAAGGTACCTATAATACTTCTCGATTTGGTCCTGGGGTTAAAGATATTTTACAAAATGCCATGAAATATCAATTGGATGAAAGTTGGTTCCCTTATTTTAGAGACAAACCATTAGAAGATGACATTCCCGCCACTCTGAGAACTACTTCTTCAGGTACTGTTCCAACTACTGGTTCCTTAAGAAATCCTCGTGTAAAAGCATCTTGGGCTCAATCTTCTCATAAAATTAGTCTGGGTATTGGATCCAAACCTAAACAAAGAATTTTTTGTTATGTTGCCGGTGGGATCACTTATTCAGAAACAAGGTCAATCTATGAATTAGCAGCCGCCACCAATAAAGATATTTTCATTGGTTCAGAAACTTTATTGAGACCTCGTGATTTCTTGATGGGTTTACAAAGTATTGATAAAGTGAAACATATGGAAGATTTGGACTTACAACTTTATAAAGATCTTCATAGATCAAAAGAAGCTCCCTTATACTTGTTCGAAACGGGTCAACCCAAAGCTCCAACCATGCCAAATGGTGCAGGTAGTGGTGGTGCAAGTACTGGTGGTGCTAATACCAATGGATTCACAAATGGTAATGACGTTCCCCTGCATTACCAAAAGCGAAGCTCACAACTTGGCAATCTGCCCGCTTCTTCTGGTCCTAGTGTAGAAACAAGCCCTTCTAAGGACAAAAAGAGATCCAAGCTTAAAAAACTCTTCAAATAAGCTAAATTGAAAAGCAATTAAAATAAAAAGCATATTCAAGCATACATAAGTTCCTACTATATATAGATTATCTATCATGGTGAACCTTCTAATGAATTTCTACTATTAGTATTGACTACTCTGTATACCTTTCTGATGACGTCTACGTAAATAGGATGTGAGCGGAATGACAAGTCTTCTTATATGTCTTAGTACCGAACTGATAGGAGGAAAGGCTCAATTCGGAATCAGCAATAAGCCGCTCGTTGAGCGACCAAACAAAAAAAAAAAAAAAAAAAAATTAGAGAAACAGAGAAAAAAAAGAAACTCACTATTTGTAATCAATGCACTGCTATGCTAGTTTTTTTTCTTGTTACTTAACTACTACAGCGCGTATCTCATTTCCATAAAGAAATAAACGCCACTATATAATTGGCATTATCAGAAACCGTTGAAAAAAAAATTTTCTTTCTTGAAACTACTTTCAAGTAATTCCTATTTAAGTCGCCGGATAGTTCCAATCGTCTACGTTCGTTACAATAGTCTGCCCTGGATAATCAAAAATTCGTCTGGCTTTGTATTTTTCATTCTTTGGCAGTAGTAAGACATCATGGAGCAAGCGGAATACTTAACGGTGGATACAACCCACCTTCATAACAATTTGAATTTGTTAAGTCATTTGCCATTGTTATATCTTTCAGGCAATAGCTCACCCAATCATTCTCTGAATTGGATGAAATCAAATGTTACCGCAAATCCACAACCTGGCTGGCTTACATGTTCCAATTCTGATGGATGGGGTCCACTTTCTCCGGAATATCTTGACATAACTCCTTGTTTCTTACAAGGTATTCTCTGTGGTGTTTCTGCTATCTTGATGATAGTAATTGGAAGTCATCACGTTTACTCGTTGAGAATAAGGAAACCCTCTACCAGTAATCGAGTCTCCTGGTATTTTTATACCAAATTATTACTTATTGGAATTCAACTTATTTTTCAACTCGTGCTATATTTCACTTATCATAAAAGTGATATAATCAATACTGCGCTTGGATTAAATGTTTTAGCCATCTTGGTGGCCTTTTCTATCCACTACGTGGAACAATTTAAATCTACCATTCCTAGTGGTGTTTTATTATTTTACTGGTTATTTCAAATTCTTTTGAATCTTGGTAGAATTATTAATTTGAACTTAAGAGGGGTGGTGAAACAACAATTTGGCGTATTCACCATCCTTTATACCGTCAATGCCTTTTTAATTCTTGCTATTGAAGTTAATTTCCCTCCTAAACCACTCAGTGCTTTTGAGGATTTGAAGAAATCTCCATATGATAGAGCCAATGTTTTTGCTAGAATCACTTTCAACTGGATGGGTGCTTTGATGAGAAAAGGTTATCTTCAATATTTAACCGAAAAAGATTTACCATTTTTACCCCATCAATTAAAGGCTAAAACCACATCGGATAGATTCTATCACTATTGGCAATCAGAAGCCAAACCTTCATTATTTTGGGCTTTATCGAAAGCGTTTGGTCTCCTGTTTTTAGTGGGTGGTGTGTTCAAAGGATTACAAGATGCTTTAGCTTTTGTTCAACCTCAACTTTTGAGATTGTTAATTAAATTCGTCAATGAATATACGCAATCATTAAAAGATGGTGAACCAATTCCATTGACTAAAGGTTTGATGATTGCTGCATCTATGTTCTTTGTTTCGGTCACCCAAACTGCTTGCTTGCACCAATATTTCCAAAGAGCCTTTGATTTGGGTATGAAGATCAAGACTTCATTGACTTCCGTTATTTATAACAAAGCTTTGGTATTATCCAACGAGACCAAACAAGAATCATCTACTGGTGATATTGTTAATTTAATGTCTGTCGATGTTCAAAGGTTACAAGATTTGGTTCAAAATTTGCAAATCATTTGGTCCGGTCCTTTCCAAATCATTTTATGTTTATACTCTTTACACGGGATTCTTGGTAATGCCATGTGGGCAGGTGTGGCAATCATGATTATTATGATTCCCTTGAATAGTGTTATTGCCAAATATCAAAAGAAATTACAAAAGATTCAAATGAAAAATAAGGATGAAAGATCTAGATTAATCAGTGAAATCTTGAATAATATCAAATCGTTGAAATTATACGGATGGGAAAATCCATATTTGGATAGACTTAACTTCGTCAGGAATGAAAAAGAATTGAAGAATTTAAGAAGAATGGGTATTTTCAGTGCAGTTTCAAACTTTACTTGGACTTTGGCCCCATTTTTAGTTAGTTGTTCTACTTTTGCAGTTTTTGTTCTCACTGACAAATCAAGAGGTTTGACTACCGATATCGTGTTCCCTGCTTTGTCCTTATTCAACTTATTGTCATTCCCATTGGCCGTGGTTCCTATGGTTATCACCAATATTGTGGAAGCACAAGTTGCTATTTCCAGATTAACTAAATTCTTGAATGGTGCTGAATTACAACAAGACGCTGTAATTAGAGGCCCAAGAGCTCAAAAAGTAGGTGATGTGTCTGTTTCTGTGAGGAATGGTACATTCTTATGGTCTAAACAAAAGGGCGATGAAAACTACAAAGTAGCATTATCTAATATCAATTTAAGAATTAAAAAAGGTGATCTTGATTGTATCGTTGGTAGAGTGGGTTCTGGTAAATCATCGATCATTCAAGCTCTTTTGGGTGATTTATATAAGTTGGATGGTGAAGTAAAAGTTAATGGTAAAGTTGCTTATGTACCCCAAGTTCCATGGATCATGAATGGTACCGTTAGAGAAAATATCTTATTTGGTCATAAGTATGATCCAAGTTTCTACGACCATGTTTTAAAAGCCTGTGCTTTGAATATCGATTTGAAAATTTTACCAAAAGGTGACAAGACCGAAGTTGGTGAAAAAGGTATTTCTTTATCTGGTGGTCAGAAGGCTAGATTATCTTTGGCAAGAGCAGTTTATGCTAGAGCCGATACATATCTTTTGGATGATCCTTTAAGTGCCGTTGATGAACATGTGGGTAAACATTTGATTGATCATGTTATTGGTCCTAATGGTTTATTGAAATCTAAATGTAAAATTTTGGCCACCAACTCAATTAATGTTTTGAGTGTTGCTGATAACTTACATATGGTAAGAGATGGTAAAATTGTGGAACAAGGTACCTACGATGATATTATGAAACTGGAAAAGAGTCAATTGCGCCAATTAGTAAAGGATTTTGGTAAGAAAAAGGAGCATTCTACTACATCATCGTCTTCATCTTCTGTCAGAAAAGAAGGCTTACAAAGTGACTCGAGTGTGCAAATTGATGTGTCTAATTTAGAAAGTGACTCCGACTTCGAGGTTACTAGTTTGAGAAGAGCCTCTGATGCCTCATTGGTACCTGATGAAGAACTTCAACTTGCAGGTGAGGAAGAAGATGACGAAGATGAGGATGCAAAAGCTAGAAAAGAGCACATGGAACAGGGCCAAGTTAAATGGAATGTTTACCGTGCATATGCTGAAGCTTGTAATCCTTTCAATATTGCAGTATTTTTAACCACTACCGTCACATGTAGTGCCTTAGGTGTTGTTTCTAATATTTGGTTGAAGCACTGGTCCGAAGTTAATACTAGATATGGTTATAACCCTCAAGTTGGGAAGTACTTAGGTATTTACTTCTTGTTAGGTATCGCTTTTTCGTTCTCAAGTTTTGTAAACTCTGTGTTTATGTGGGTCTTATGTACTATTCATGGTTCCAAAAAGTTACATAATGCCATGGCTAGAAGTGTGTTGAGAGCTCCAATGTCTTTTTTCGAAACCACTCCTATCGGAAGAATCTTGAATAGATTTTCAAATGATATTTATAAAGTTGATGAAATCTTAGGGAGAGTTTTTGGTATGTTCTTTGGTAATGCTTCAAAAGTTTTGTTTACTATTATAGTTATTTGCTTCTCCACCTGGCAATTCGTCTTTATCATTATTCCTTTGGGCGTCTTATACGTATACTACCAGCAGTACTACTTGAAAACTTCAAGAGAATTGAGAAGATTGGACTCTGTTTCAAGATCACCAATCTATGCGAATTTCCAAGAATCTTTGAACGGTGTTTCTGTGATTAGAGCATATGATCAAGAATCAAGATTCAAATTTTTGAATGATGCGAGAGTTGATAGAAATATGCGTGCTTATCACCCATCCGTCAATGCTAATAGATGGCTTGCTGTCAGACTTGAATTTTTGGGTTCCATTATTATCTTGGCCGCATCTGGTTTAGCTATTCTCACCTTGAAATCCGGTCACTTGAGTGCTGGTTTAGTTGGTTTGTCTGTTTCTTACGCTTTACAAATCACTCAATCTTTGAATTGGATCGTAAGAATGACAGTTGAAGTTGAGACTAATATTGTTTCTGTCGAAAGAATAATGGAATACTCTGAGCTTACTCCAGAAGCACCGGAAATTATTGAGACCAATAGACCACAAGCTGATTGGCCAGAACATGGTGAGGTTAAGTTTAAGAACTATTCTACTAAGTACAGACCTGAATTAGACTTAGTGTTGAAGAATATTGACGTTTCCATCAAACCACATGAAAAAATTGGGATTGTTGGTAGAACAGGTGCGGGTAAATCATCTTTAACATTGGCTCTTTTCCGTATTATTGAAGCTTTCAAAGGTAACATTGAGATCGATGGAATAGATACAAGCACAATAGGGTTAGCTGATTTAAGACACAAACTTTCTATCATTCCTCAGGATTCTCAAGTATTTGAAGGTACCATTAGATCTAATTTGGACCCAACTTGTGTGTATTCTGATGAGCAAATGTGGAAAGCATTAGAGTTATCACACTTGAAAGATCATGTTTTAAAGATGTACGAGGATAGATCAACCAAGGAAGAAGACGAAGATATTACTTCAGCCTTAGATGTCAGATTGACTGAAGGTGGTTCGAACTTATCTGTTGGTCAAAGGCAACTCATGTGTCTTGCCCGTGCTCTCTTAATTCCATCACATATTTTGGTTCTAGATGAAGCTACTGCTGCTGTTGATGTTGAAACTGACCAAATTTTACAAGAGACCATTAGAACTGAATTCAAGGATAGAACCGTTTTAACAATCGCCCATAGAATCAACACCATCATGCACTCTGATCGTATAATTGTTCTTGAAAAGGGTGAAATTGCAGAATTCGATACTCCTGCCAACTTGTTAAAGAATAAAGAATCTTTGTTCTATGGTTTAGCCGATCAAGCTGGTTTAGCTGATGAATAAAAAGGGGGAACCCATACTTACGGACAGTTAAGTAGCGGTATAAATCGCACTTCAATAAAACGTATATATGAAGAATTCGACAAAAACCTAAATCAAGAACTAGTTTTCAAACTCGACTAACTCTTAAAATTAATGCAACCATTTTGTTATTTTTTCTTTTTCCTTTTAATTCGTAAAATATATATTATAATGTACAGTAATTAATGTATAAGATTTGATTTTGTACAGAAAGATATGAGTTTAATGCTCACTTCTCTTTCTCAATGAATTTATATAGTATAAGGGATAGAAGTCTTGTCTTGATTCTACTTCGCATTGATTTGACACAGAGATAGCCTTCAATAAGGAGGATTCTTTGTCTGAGGCATCGACCAAATTTGACTGATCATCGAATTGGTATGATTCCACTAAATGGTCTTCTGATTCGATGTCAATTGTAGCCAATATGATATCACCATTTAATGTAATGTCAACTAATGGATGTTTAGTCTCAAAAGTTTGCTTGTGAGTGACAGAGAAATCAGAGTTAATCTCAAAGGTTAAAATGCAATTAGTATTTTCACACAAGACAACTAGCGTTCTGGACTTGGTGGATGAATTGACATAAGTTAAGATTTTGCTTACAGATATTTCTCTGGGTGAGTCTTCAGCCAAGAATCTCTCAGGAGGTAAGTGGACATCACTCAAAAAGGGTTCAATGAGTTCACGAAGCTCTATTTTAGTCAATAATTGATTGTCATACCATTTCCATAATGCAAGATAATCATCACCACCACCACTGATTAATATACTTGGGTCAAATGAAGGAATATGCAAATTGGAAACAAATTCTCGGTGACCAAATAACCAATTCTTTACAACATAACTCTTTGGGTAATTGGTGATCCTTATATGCTCATCTCTATCACCAGTCAATACAAATTGCTTTCCATTATATTCAGCAACCAATACATCGCTCAACATGGAAACGTGACCTAAGATTGGATTTAAAGTTTTTTCGTCAACTGGTTCATCTTCATCAATAGGAATAGAATAAACATCACCAAACTTATCGGCAACAATCAATGTGGAATCGTCAAAAGTGGTTGAAACTGCACAAGGCCTCTTGGGGAAAACTTGACGTTTCACCAATTTAAGACAATTTTTCTTATCTGAGAAATCAATCTTGAACATAACAGCTGCTTTATCACTATCTGTAGTTCCTATTAAGTAGTTTTCGTTTTGGGATAAAGTCAAGGATCTTATATAATTATAGATTGGTGGTGCACCTGGACCTGGAACGGGCACTTTAGGAATTTTAATTCCCTTGTTATTCTTCAATTTTTTATTAGCTTGATCAGTTTCATCTTGAGTTTCTTCCTTCTGTCTAAGTGCTTCTTGTTCCTTTAATGCTTTGATTTTTTCTTCTTGTTGTTTTTTCAATGGGACGAAGATATCAACATCATCTACCCATGAGCCAACAACTTCACCAGTCTTCAAGTTGAAGACAAGCAAATTGTTCTTCACAGATGCAAACAAATGATCACCAGATTTATCGGTGATAATAATTTGATATGGGTGCTTCATTTTTTCTATGTAGTTAGAGATCTTGATTTCGAAGTATCTCTATAACTAATCGAATTTTTCAAGTCTTCATCTTTTTTTTTTTTTTTTTTTTTTCTGAGAAGCGATGCTTGATTTAAAGATGCCTGTATACAGAACGACTACATAAATTTATACTGCGAAATCTTACGATGCCCCATCCAACTCCACGACGAATACTATACCAATTGACATGATAAAACTTGATAGCAAACGACTTACAGACTCTTGTGTAGGTACATAAAGATAAACGATAAATATATATATATATATATATTATTGTTTCTTTTTTTAAAAAAAAAAAAAAAAAAAAAAAAAAGAAAAAAGAAAAAGAAAAAAAAAAGAACCAAACATGTAGTATTATAGGATCTTCCAAAGAGCAACGTTAAACATGTTTGACTGAAAACTAATGCAAGATTATATAACAATGGAGTTGAGTTTTATTGTTTATTTCTTCTTGAATCCCCAGTTCCAACCCCCAGACCTTTTGGCAGACTCAGCGGTTGAGCTGTTTATCGATTGAATTGGTGTGGCCGGATTGGTAGCAGACGGCGACACAATAGGAGTCGAAGGTGTCTCATCTTGTTTCTGGCTATTCTGATTCGACTTTCCTACCATAATGAAGCCATCTTCAGGTATGAATTTCTGTGGCTGCATAGAACCGGCATTCGAGAGGTGGGGAGAAGTAGCCAGTTGGGAACCTTCTAGAGGTAGTTGGCTCAATTTACTCTTCCAACTGTTAAACATACTTGTTATTTTATACGGTTGGTTATCGACCAAATCCACTGCAATGTGTTTTGGTTCCTGAAAGTTAAATATGAACTCATCACATATCCGATCCCAAATATAGTAATTTTGGGTTTCCTTCCAAGAATTGATAAAAGACTCCCCAAATAGATTCAAGTCACCAAACTCAGGATTTTCATTGGTATCAAAGCCAGGGGGGGCCAGTTTGAACCTACTCACATACTGATTAAACCTAGTAGTTGATACTAAGCTTGATAAATAATCTTCAAACTGGTATCTTATATAATCGTCATTACCAACAAAATTTTCATCATCCTTACTAACATCTAGAATCAAATTATTGATAAATTTTTTATCCTTTGAGCTAAGGCTGAGATCATCACTTTTCCCTGTCGGGTATGTGACATCATTAGTATCTAAATTAATAACCAAATCAATATTAAAGTTTTGGGCTTGGTTGACAAACAATAAGTTTGAACAACCAGCCATAAAACTCTTAATTTTCAATTGGTCAAGTTGTTGCAAAGGAAGATAAGGATTCCAAAAATTGTTTTTGGTATTGAAAACTTGTAAAGGTAAGCCGAAAAATCTTAACATTGATTGTCGATCATTTGTATTAAGAGTATGAGGTTTCGATAAAGTGGAATGAACTTCAGTGTAGTCACTTAATGGACAACCTGAATAATCCAAGTTATTGATTAGATTAGGAATTAATGAGATGAAATTATTCTGGAATTGGGTTAGCATTTCTAAATTGTTGTTTGAGAATATAAGTACTTTCTTTTCTAACAAGAGTGCTTTGAAAATGATTAAAAAATTGGTTTTAAATTTAAGAATTGTTTGTTTAATATTCAAATTAACGAAGAATTCTTCTTCTCGTTCATTTTTTTTAGATTCCAATAAAAGTTTTTCACGAAGTTCATCATCTAACTGGGCAGTGTTATCATTTGAAGGATGTTGGATTGAAATTGGATCATTTTCATCTGATTCTACTAATTTATAAGTGTCATTTAAATTATCAAATAAATGTTCTAAAATTTCGGTATTATTAAAATCATCTTGTTGGAAATAGCTCTTAGTAATTATAGATAATTTTTCCTTTATCTTGGTAAAAATGGGTTGTTTTCTAACAATTACTACCACGGCTTTTTGAACGATGGATCTAGTAATATCTTTATGACGTTCACGTTCTTCAGGGGATAATTCAGAAGTTTTCACTTGACGCACACAAGAACAACCAAATAAAGTTTTCAAATTATTTGGGTTTGAATCATAAGCCTCGATGTCTTTAAGTTCGTCTAGAGATATATTGTTTTCGAAATCATAGACAAGATTGAAATTAGAAAAAGTTTCTTCAAACAAATGAGATCCATCGGGTAATGCTTGAAATGGTAAATTTTTAAATAATTTATGATCTTCTTGAAGAACGGGGTGATAATTGGACTTCCACCATTGAATTTCCGGGCCCCTTACATGATGGAAATCAACTAGACATATGGCAAAAATCATATCATCACTGGTTGCATTATTAATTGGGATATCATGAGCTTTTGGTGAATAAATAATGGGTAAATTTTTAATTTGTATTGATTTTCGATTATTTTTTTTATCGGGAGTGGCGAGATTGTTATTAGTAGTATTATTATTGTTGGAAGAAGGAGATCCTAAAGCTGATGAAGGACTAGAATGACTACTTATTGAGTTACGTTGACTTGTGGAAGGAGTAGACACGATTGGTTGATTATTGGATAAAACAACGGCCGGTACTTGATTATTTAGGGAAGAGGAGCCATCTTCTTTAGTTTTGGAATTAGGATCATTAGTATTGGTTATTGTGGAATGAAGTAAAGGATTGAATGATTTATGTTTACCATCATCCAAAGAACGAACCGTCATATTACTATGACGACGATATTCTTTACTAGATCGAATGGGGGTTGACGAAACCGACGAAAACGTCAGGGGCAGATGATGATCGGTGGATGCTTCAGTATTTTCATTTGATCTATTCTTACTCCCAAGTCTCATGGGACGACAAACAAATTCGTCATTGGTGGGAGTTGTGGCAGAAGAAGTCGAATTAATTCTTGTAGGTGAGTTTGTGTTACTTGTGGTAACGCTCAGGTGTCGTTTAGCCAAGCGAAGTGGTTTAATTGATTCATCAGCGGCACCAGAATTGGTGGGAGGAGCACGAGCAGCTGAAGGAGTAACAGAAGCACCAGCACCAGTAGTAGCAGGAGGAGATTGAGACACCTCATTATTCCAAGGATTCGAATCAACGGTGGAAGAAGACGATGTGGTATTCTCCTTGATACCCAAACCTGTTATATCAGCATTGGGAGTATGGGGTCGATCTGTGTTATTACTATCGACACTTGAGCGGGTATCATCCTGCTTAATTTGAGGGGTCGGATCCGCCATATTGTTAATTAAACCCTTGACCCTTCCACTATGAAACAGACCAATAGGAAGACTTGTCTGTAGTGTCTTTTATAAGAAATCAATTGACAAAATCAAATAAAAATTCCAGAAAAAAAATTCGATAATAAGAAATGTATAAAATGATTGTCAAAGTTAATGGTTACGACTTAACGAATTATAGTATATTGTGCTACATTTAGCCAAATTTTGCCTAAGACTTTTACAGTTTCGTTTGTTTGTGTTGCGAGAATCTTTTGTATCACCAAAAAAAAAAAAAAAAAAAAAAAAAGCACAGAAAGCAAAGTGGTGTACGGATCCGCAACCCAGGATTACTTTTTCTTTATATTATTTTTTTTTTTTGCTGCAACTTGGCCTATAAGGCAAATGGGATCAACTGACTATTAGTGAAAATGCGATTGAATCTTAGAGCCAATTAAAAGTTATAAACGGATCGGATATTCAATTGCTTTATCTAGTAGAAGGTAGGATTGGCTAGGATGTTCTTTGTGTAATTGGGCATTGGGGTAATGGAACAATTGGGAAAAGTATAGTGGCAGTTAAAGTCCAATTGGGGTGGAGGGATGGATGGTCACGTGTGATTTCGGACAAGTCCATTACCCACCACACTATGTAACAAACCCCCCTCCAAAAAAAAATAGGGAAGGACAAAGGTGGTGGAAAACTCCAGCAGCGCAATATAAATAGGGATTAATAATCCTTTCATTTCGATTGAAATTGACAATTATAATTTTATTTTGGTAATTGATATTAACATTATAGTGTTTCAATCACATATTAGACAAGATGACTTTAACAACTGGTGAAAAATTTCCTGAAGGAATTGAATTCAAGTATGTTCCAATCAATTGGGCCACTTTGAAAGAAGATGATGGATTGAGTTGTGAAAGACCCATTAATTTATCACTCGATAAATTGATTGAATCTAATCAAGATGCTAATATTGCTTTTGCATTTGTGCCTGGTGCTTTCACCCCAACTTGTTCGGAAGTTCATATTCCTGGTATTTTGCAAAATTTGGCTAAACTTAAACAAGAAAAAAACGTTGGTGTTGTAGTGGTTGCTAGTGCTAACGATGCTTTTGTTATTAATGCTTGGGGTAAATTATTGTTGAAACAAGCCAATGTTGTTTCTGAAAGTTCCGATTTACCCAAAATCATCTTTGCTTCTGATCCTAATGCTTCATTTAGTGTTAGTCATAATTTATCAATTGATGCAACTGCCGGTGGATTGGGTATTAGAACTGCCAGATACGCTTTTGTTATTAATGGTAAAACCAGAGAAATCAGCTACTTTGGTAAAGAAGACACCTCTGAAGTTATCAACAGTGGTATCGATGCTCTTTTAGCTGCTAAATTGTAAGTAATCTCTACATATATCAAGTAATTCAAATTGTGAGTAACCTCTAAATATATCAAGTCAAATATATATGATTTCGGAGGTCAACGGAATTTGCGCATTTCTACAATGATTGCAAATTAGTAGATAATTTTTAATATTTTATATTGATAAAGAATCAAATAAACTAGTTAAGTATATAGGTCATCATTAAAGTAGCAGTCGTCAAAAGAGAGACAAAGAAAAAACCCATGGGGTTTTTTCTCCTTCTCTATTTTATTTTCCGATTAATCAATTGACTTGATTACAATTCACCAGAAGCATCAATGGTGATTCTAGCCTTGGTAGCACCAGAACCAGAACCATAAGATTCAACGGTCTTGACAACATCGTAACCTTCGACAACTTCACCGAAGACAACGTGTTTACCATCTAACCATGGACAAGGAACAGTGGTGATGAAAAATTGAGAACCATTGGTGTTTGGACCAGCGTTAGCCATGGATAACAAACCTGGCTTGGTGTGCTTCTTGGAGAAATTTTCATCGGCGAATTTTTCACCGTAGATGGATTTACCACCAGTACCGTTACCTCTGGTGAAATCACCACCTTGTAACATGAATTGAGGAATAACTCTGTGGAAAGTAGAGTTGGCGTAACCGTAACCTTTTTCACCAGTACATAAAGCTCTGAAATTTTCGGTGGTCTTTGGAACAACGTCGTTGTACAATTGGAAGGTAACTCTACCTAATTTGTTACCATTGGCGGAGATGTCGAAGAAAACTTTGGACATGATTGAAGTAATTGAAGTTAGTTAATTGAAATGATGTTTAATAGAAAAAAAAACAATCTAATTGATCAAATCCTCTTCTTTCTTTTTCTTTGCCAAAGAAATTTTTCGTACTTATATATTTTTCAAAGATTGGACAACGAAGGCAATTTTTTTTTTTTTTTTTTTTCCTTCCACTTTCTTCGTTCGTTCCCTTACATCACATTTTCAACAAAAAAGAAAAAAAAAAAACAAAAAAAAGAAAAAGAAAATAAGGAAAGTCTTCCCAATCTGAAAAAAAACGGGAACCATACAATGGCCTTATAGCCTTACACGTATTCAAAGTAGCAAATAACCCCTCACTAATTCACACGTAGTGGCGATAACAATAATGGGTATTAACGGTTAGTTCTGGTCTTGGTAATCGAGAGTGGTGCAATCAATTGCATCCCGTAACTGGCTTGAAAGGAATTGATCAATTGATAGTTAGAGAGACACCTTTTTTGGAGAGACTTAAACAGACACATAGATTTGGAGAGAGATGTGTATAGGACACCACCTCTTTTATCGGGACAATCTATCAACCTTCCATGATCTTCCATGAACTTGTTTGGCTGTTGTCCACTTAGTAAAGGTGCGCAGCTGAATAGAGTGGATGGGTGCGTGGGTAGTGTACGCGTGGGGTTTGGACGACGATTATATAAGCACACACTATTTAATAAAACAGCGACGAACGACAATAATATAGTGGCTAGGCTATTCGTCTTTATTGGGTCTTTAAATACATATAGGAATTGGTAGACGGATACTTGATGATTGCAATAATTATGGAGAAATGGGTTTATGGTGGGTGATTAGGGGTAGCATTGCCCAGGTCCATAATTTTACTTTATTTTATTATACTTTATTTTATTTTATTTATTTAATTATTTTTTTTTTGACTTATTCCTTAGTCTAGGCCCCTCAGTGCTATCCAATGATGTAATTAATGGATCAAAGAAAAAAAAAACATACAACGAAAAACAAGGAGGTTTGTCGTTTATGTTCTTCTCAAGTAAAATAGGGCCATTTTCTTGTGATGGTCGAAATCCAGGGGATTGATTATCGTTGATTAGTAAAAATAGAAGCGTGAATGCATGGGGTGTACGGGCCTTTTTCATTGCCTATTCACGGGGAACGGTTTCATTCACCCTGGATCTTACGCATTTAGAATTGAAAGTCAAATTTATAACAAAGGTTGAGGTCAAAGTAGTGCTTATGATGTGATTATTTGAAAACGCTTCTGTAGTATTTGAACCATAGTATGACTTATGATAGTATGACTTATGATAGTATGACTTATGATAGTATGACTTATGATAGTATGACTTATGATAGTATGACTTATGATAGTATGACTATTTTGTCGAATTATATCAAATAATGAGTTTAAATTAAAGAAAAGTCAATCGGAATGGTCAAAGAAAATAGAAGTCAGGCTGAATATAAAAGCGAAATAATAATAATCGAATATGTAAGCCTGACAATATACGCTTAATTATACGGTAATTATATCGTAATTCATCTCCATTAAAGATTTCTCATGATTAAAGTCAAAAGAAATCAGCCTATGCCAAGACATGAAAACGAGCAAAATAAAAAAAAGAAAGAAAAAAAGGCGAAAAAACGTATATACTATGGGCAACGATTACGAATAGTACCAAACCATACGCGTATGGGCAAGGTTTCCATTGTTTTGTATTTCAATCTGTAAATGCACATATACCTGGTTATATAAGGCGTACTGAAAGCGAAAGAAATGAAGGTTGAAACCGAAAGTGAAGAGAACGGGAAGAGAGCGAAGAGAAAAAAGGCAAAACAGACGAGAAAAAAAGAAAAGTGAGATGAGAACATCTCGTAAACTAACGTCAAATAGACATTTCTTGTAATGAAGTAAATAACAATGATATCTCCCCTATTTTTTTAATGTAGTCAGTTATTCAAAGAGATAAGATACAGTTCAATAGGATAGGGACGAAAATCAAGTAGAAGGGCTAAATTATCTTATTGCGGCCACAGCAAAGAAAACGAAACCTGGTTGCTAATTATGTGTGGCGTATCGTGTGACCTTAATAGAATCATCATCACCACAAAACATCAACAAAATTGCACTATCGGAGTTACTAACAAGCCATCATATCAACCATGATGTACCTATCGCCTGTAAAATAATCTGAAATCGAATGCGGGTATACTAACCCCCACTTATAAAACCCTATCAATAACAGAAACCGCACGTACTATGTCAAATGGAAAAAAAAATAAAAATAAAATAAAATTTAATATTCAGACGGAATGTGTTATCATTGTCACTACGTTTCATTAACCATAATTGCCTTTCTAATCTATTTTTAAGTAGTGGCAGTAAAAAAGAATAGTCTTATAGGTGGTATGAACCATGAAGTATAAACCATGAAGTATAAACCATGAAGTACAAACCATGAAGTGTCAATCAGGAGGCTAAATGAGGAGGGTTTGAGCAGGAGGTATGGAAATTGCCCATTTCAATAGCCGCATACTATTTTTATCTCGGGGTACGTCGTACACCAGACCTTACTTACTATAAGGCATCAAGGCTGAGAGATTGTATGTTGATGGAAAACGATGAGTTGTCTTGGCTATAATGTCGTATTGTGATATAGAACTAAATATAAGTTAAAGAAGTCAATACAAATCTCATTTCAAAGCGAGGGGTTTCATAACCGAGAGTTAGAAATTCCTTCTTTTAGCCTTTCCGTTCGTTTTCCGCTATCAATAAATTTGCATGATAAAGGCTAAGCCATATACTTGATATTGAGGGATTATAATTTATCTCCAATTGTCGATTAATGTCAAGACAATAGGTGACCTTTCTTTCTTTTTTAAAGTTTTGACTAGAAACTCACAAGAGAACGCCAATCCTGAAAGAGTAATCAGTCGTGTTTTCAGTTTCCTTTCATAAGTGACAATCCTTTTGTGTTTGCTTCTTGCCGATTGGCCCTTCTTCTTTCACTTGATATTTTATTGATATATTTTTTATTTTTTGTAATGTGAGCTATAATTATCTCACAGATTTTTTTTGTCTTTTTTTTTTTTTTTTTTTTTTACTAAGTCAAAACTTGACAGCATTACTGCACCGCTTCCAAAAAAAATCTAAGCCTACATCTACTGGTGAGAACATTTGAGAACCTGATACATGCACATTGGAAAAATATGTACTCAGCTCTAAGTTAGGCAAGTGACCCCAAAAACAGCAATATATACACATGTATCTGTGCATCAATAAGGACGACTACATACACCTGAGTATCCATAGACGGGAATGAAGAGGGTACTGTTAAGTTTTTTTTGCTTTTGCAGGTTATGATGCCTTACTAGGCTTTTTCTTTTCTTTTTTTACGTTTTTTGTTTTTGCTAAATTTAAACCAGGCTTGGGGAATACCAAAAATATTCAGAAAATATTGTTACTAATTAAAGAGGACTACTATGTGTTGAGCAAGCGATAGGAGGAGTCTAGGGCTATGGAATGGGCCATCTTCTTCTTTGACTAGCGCTTTCACATTTTTTTTTTTAGTTTGCGGAGTCGTTCCCTCGTATGAGTCAATTAGCGATCCCGGATAATGTACGAGGCCATTGTAAGGAAATATGTAACTGTTTTTGTTCTTCGTTTTCTTACGTCAAGTAAGTCTAGCAAGTTAACCCCTAATAGGCACACGACGTCTAGTTAGAGGCTTATGGCGGAATGTGTGACATAGCGCAGGCTAAGATTTTTTTATTCTTCTTGCAAGGCAGTTAGGTTAGTAATCTGACACATAGGTACTTGTCGTAAAGAAGAAAATAAAAGAAGAGAAACATAAAAAGAAAAAAAAGAACGATAAAATTAATCCAGTGAAATATACGAGGATTTTCACGATGTACACTACACTAAAAGAATGAAAAAAGAAAAAAAAAAAGACAGGGGGAAAAAGAAATCAAATATACATCTCCTTACAATCATTGCAAAATCATTAGACTGTTAATCTTGAGATTTTTGAAAAACAAACTCGTCCCCCTCATCTCTAACTGTAGCTCATACGGGTAACCGACTATAATAATCTTAATTTCATGTAAAAATACTAATATGATGAGTTAAAAAAAGACCAAAAAAAAAAAAAGAAACAGATGTTTTATTATCACCCATTATTTTTTAATATTCAAATATTTTTACCAGAGAATAAGCCGTGTACTTACAAATGAGCATATTAATTTTCCCTCCATTTCTTTCTTTTCTATCTATATATTTTTTCAAAAGAAGGTTATGTACTTTTTTTTTAGCACATATTACTATTGATGTTTTACGGTTTAATTAAGGCAAACAGTTGAAACAAACCAAAACAAAAAGAAAACAGAAAAAAAAAAGAGAGAAAAAAAGGAAAGAAAAAGAGAGTATATTTGTGGCATTAAGCTTTTTGTATTTCTGTTATTTTATGCACACTCCCCCATGGCCCGTGGCTGCTTTCTTTCTTTTTTTTTTTTTTTTTTACAGTTACCATCATATATAAATAGTTTGACATTTGCTCTCTAGATCGATAACTTTGTTATTCTTTCTTTCATAAACTCCAAGTATTCAATTTTAATAGAGGTATTCAGTTGTACTATTAGTATTTCTTCTTGTTATCCAGGTACTTCATTCCTTTTGTGAAGTTATATAATTATATCCTATCATATACTTACCTTATAACGATGTCATCTGAATCCAAGACCCAAGCTATAGACAATCTTAAGAACTGCCTTGCAGTTGATAAACAAATCAAAATCTTTGATCGTTATCTATGCCAAATACTCCATAATCCAATCATATCCTCTTTAGTCATTATATTCACCGTTTCTTTCTTACATATTTCTCAACTTGTTAGAATTACTGAAACAAACAAATGGGAATTCTTATTCATTAATGATGTTTTCTTAGATATAATTCAAAACCTAGTCAACCTTATATTTATATTCCGATTCTCCAGCACCAAAAGAAATGGTAGTCAAAGTATTCCCACCAACATATACCTTGAAATAATTTTATTCATCTGTCAAAACATTGGCTGTTATAACCTTTTGTTTAATGAAGATTATTCCTTATTATATACCAACATTAACTATATGTTTAAAGTCTTCATCACCTGGCAAAACTTGTGTCCTTACATAATTCTTGTTATGAATATTTTTGATTACGGTAAAAGACTACTTACTCAAAGAAAACAACAACAACAACAACAACAACCAGAACAAGAAAAAACATCCCCAAATGAAGACCACGAAGACGAAGACGAAGACGACGACGAACAGTTCAGTTGGATCAGCTTCTTAGTTGATTCCAATAATAACTTCTTACCCATATTCATTGCTCATTCTTACGTCTTGATCAATTTTAATTTCCCCTTTTTGAATGGTCAAATGCAACAATGGATTGTATTTGTTTACAAGTTATATTCATTTTCCATCAAGTTTTTTTGCATTTATCAATTTATCCTTTATGAATTAGCCGTGGTCATGTATAATGCCAACCACGTTTACGATTATTCCATTTTTTACAATAGTGTTAATTTACCCCTTGAAGAAAAATTGGATGATGAATCATCCATCTCACAATCATCAAGTTTCATGACTCGCTTATACAATGACCACAAGTACAAGTTCTTAACCATTACCAGCTTGACCGTCATTATGTTTGATAGCATCTACGTTGCCATCTATTACTTTGGATAACTAATCTACATAGTTACTAGATACGATTTTAAAATATATTAATGAAAGTATAAACAATTGAAAGAATACAATCGTTTACAGCAATGCTTCATTTGTAATTAAACCTTTGGCTAAACAAGGGTGCCGGCTAGCATTTTACATGTTAGAATAGCCCACGTTTTGACAGTACAATAATATTATTTATTGTTTTTTTTTTCTCAGTTTTTTTTTTTTTGTTTTTCTTCGTACTGTCTCAATCCAGTTAAGCCATATTAAATACTGTATAATGTGAGTAGCGTTACCTATCAAATAAAGAAAGTGAAAACAAAAAAAATTGCACCCATTTGGCAAGCATATGGTTGTATGCAGTTTTTTTTTTTATTTTACATTTCCTTTCTCACGCTTTCTCTGTTGCGATTCTGTGAGGTTTTTTTTTTTTTTCTCACTATTGCTTATATTTAAAGTTCTTCTTTTTTTAGCTTTTAGTTTTGGGTCCTATTCTCGCATATGTATATGCAAGTTCGGTTACATTGTACATGACAGCAGTACCCGCACCGTACGTTCACAACACTTATACACTCACAAGAACAGAATGAAAGAGGTCATTCCACACTCGCTGGTTTATTTCGATTCTATTCTGATTCTATACTGATTCTATACTGCTTCTATTAAGTGGGCATTACATGCTATGTACAACTTGGGACTATACTAAATGATAATATTTTCATCGTTATCATCATAATTGGCATACATGGCGCCATAACTGTCAACAACCACGTCATCCACTTTAATCTCAAGCTTAGGTTTGTAGTTGATTCGAATTGGATCCTGAGGTTCAAGACGATCAATGATTCCATCGTCTGAATCAAGTTCTGTAGACCATTCCTCTTCTTCATCTTCAACACCATCTTCAATATCTTCATCTTTGTCGTCCTCAAGCTCGTCGTCTTCTTCCTCGTTGCCGTAGCCACCTTCAAAAAGTTCGATAAACCCATTTAAATACTGGTCCATCACCTCTTCTTCTGTATACATGCTTCTTTGTACTTCGTCAGTGTCTTCATTATAAGTAGTCATCATTGTCAATAAAACATGTTCATGTTCTAATGAAGCACGAATATCCTTTGCTTCTACTTGTTCGGTTTCCAATCGTAAGATCTCCTCCTCAATTAAATTATCCTGTCTTGTGTTCTTATCCACATATAACGTTAATGGTAAATCATCAATATGTTGTTGCATGATTGGTTTGGCTGGGCGACCCGGTTGTGGGGCTAGTCTAATGGTTGATAATAATTCATCTGGATCCCGAATAAATTCATCACTCATTCTAAACGTGGGCATCAATGATAAAAACGTATTAGACATTTCGGGTTTCCTAATTCCTCCAGTCTTACTACGACTTTTCCCTGCCATGAATTCAACATTTAGATTAAGGGATTGAATTATATGACCCCAATAATATCTCATAGCCATACATTTACCATCATTATGAGTCGAGATATATCCCGATACTGGTGTTTCAAAAAGTTTTAATGAATTAACCACAATTTGTACATCTCGTGCGGTGACCCTTAAATCCTTAGGAGGTTTAAGGGTTAATGGACTTAGACCAATGTAATGCTGTCGTACTTTCATTTCCATTAATTTGAGTACAATTCTTTCAGTTATAAGTTTAATCAACTCTTCTAAAAATACCAAAGACTTAAAATTTAACCTCGGCAATATCTCTGGATTCTCATAATTACTATCATGAAATAAATTATGTTTGGCATAAATTTGTTCACAAACATCAACACAGTTTTGAACATTAATCAAATTATTCTCTTCATCTTTAGAATATTCATCAAAATCAGCCTTATAAACTTGATTATTATCACTTTGTAAAATGGTTTCTCTCTTATGTATAAAATTAGATTGACATTCTTCAAAAAAAATGAAATTCTCACTAACTTCATAAGCAATCGGTAAATCCCGATAATTAATAAGAGTTCGAGCTTCTTTAATTCTTCGGAATGACCGTTGTTTACTATTCCCAATCAGAATCTGGAATCTCTTCCGTTTATTTTTCTTCTTCAACGAAGTTAATTCAAATTTTAATAAATTATAATATGTCATGATCTCAAGCATCGTCTTGTTAGGAAGTATCGCCTTCAAACATTCTATTCGATGAATCAGATATCTTGCCAATCCATTGAAGAAGATTTCTTTTTCTTCGACTGTCCACACGGTACCTGGTGTTTCATTTTCGTATAACTGTTGGACTTCTTTGTCCAGATATTCCCCTAGCAAAGACAGCTTATAGGTGGCACGGTCAGAACTAATTTTACTCTGAGTGAGTCTTTGACGATACCGAGGTAAATAGTTATCGGTACTGAAAAAGTCCTCAACTTCTCGATTGAAAAATGCCACATAATTAGGACTTCCTTTGAATGTACGCTTATTCATTTTCAGATTCTCTTTGGATACATTGGTTGCTCTTTCTGGTGCTGCCGTCATCTTGGATATTAAGGTTGCTTTATCAGTGGCCGGTTTGGGTTTTATACTAATAAGTGGGGTATTTTGTAGTGATAGCTCTTTTGAAGGTGGTTGATAAACAAATTTGGGCGTGACACGAGGACTTGGTGGGGTTGAAAGAGGTGGCAACGGCACTTCAACCGGTGGCGTATTATCTATCTTCCCGGTGGAAGACGATGATTTTAGTGGAGATGAGGATTTAGCCTTCTTTATTACTTCCTTTGGTATTCCCAACAGAGAAGGTACTGATGCTGGTGATTTACTTCGAGGTGTCCTTATTGCGGGTGTGACCAGTTTAGAAACTGGAATTTTGGGTTCGACATCTGAATTCGAATCAGAATCACTGTTGTAATTGTATTCCATCTCACTATCATCATCTTCAAAATCGGGCATAAACTTATCACTGTGTTCATCTTCGTCTTCAGTTGTATCCAGTGAGCTCTGATTTTGAGTGGGTCTCGGGCTCCGCCTCCTCACAGAACTTTCTTCTTCCTTTATTATTGGGGCCGGCACTCCTGTAGATTCATTATCCTCATTAATAACGTCCATTTCACGAGGTTCCTCCTTTACTATAGTAGATGAACTATTTATTTCTTGTCCAACATAATCATTTGATGGACTATTAGCCAAGGTCTCTTGGCTCCCAGTCAGTTGATCGTTTATACCATTTTGACTTATACGTCGACGTTTTGTAGAGGGCTCCTCGATGGTCTCTTCACCATTTCTAAGCAGTTGCTGATCTATCTCAGAAGCACCTTCTTTAGGTTCTGCTTCTTCATTTTCTGCTTTCGGTATTAAGGATGATTCTTTATCTATTCGATGTTTCGAATGCTTTTTTGATTTGCTTTTACTTTTATGCTTTGATTTATGCTTTTTTGTGTCCTTGGACTCTTCACCAGACTTATCTTTATGCTCTGATCTATGCTTAGATTTATGTTTTGATTTTTTCGTGGAACTTGAATGTTTGCGTTTTTTGTGTCGACTATTTGTTTCATCATCAATTCCTGGCTCTTGTTTTAATTGTGGCTCTTGCTCTATAGATGGTAAGTCTGATTGTATGCCATCATGATGCAGATGATCATGTATTGAAGTAGGTAAGGCGGATGAGGTAAGGTTTGCTAATAATGATTCGTTATGATTAGACGAGTTTGCATCAGCACCATGACTTGGACTATGATTTGTGGCGGAATTCTGATGTGAGTTTGTTATATCATTACTTTTGGGAAGAGGTGATGCAGCAGCCAGTTGGAATTCTGTGGTTTGAAATGATAATGAGAGGTTTCCATCATCTTCTCTCTTAACTGGATCAGACATTTTCGCATATATGCAATTTGCAAAGGATTATTATTTTGAATGATTACCTAAGTATCTGCTACTAGTTCCTTGAGCTTTGAGTTTCTTGTATGATTTGGTCGTATATAACCTAATGAATTTAAGGTTTTAATGTCTTTTTTTTTCCTTTTTTGTTTGAAAAATATTTCCTCACTCTTGAATTTAAATCATAGATTCATATTTTATGCTTGAGCCTCCCTTCTTGTTATAATCAAGCTTCAAGGTGAAAGAGTGCAATTGTTCGTTATGTATAAACCGTAAGATACCTTTTTTATCTACTCTTCGCTTCTATTTTCTGTTTTCATTTTCACTTTCCTAGTTCTTCTCTTTTTTTCGCTGCTGCTCTTACTTAAATCAGGATGCACAGGAC